>CAUYUJ010017215.1:198387-244042 GCA_963575745.1 Prorocentrum cordatum
CTCCTCCCTCCTCCCTCCTCCCTCCTCCCTCCTCCTCCTCCTCCTCCTCCTCCTCCTCCTCCTCCTCTTCCTCCCTCAAGCCACTTGGGCCCGAGCAGTCCTCGCCCCCGAGCGAGGCACCGCACGTGTCCGTCTCTCGTACCTGCTCGTAGGTGCTTGGGGCACACTCTCAGAGGTCACGTTGTGCAGCTGATTGAGAGTGACGAAAGCGAGAGAAATGACGTTTCTTACAGA
This sequence comes from Prorocentrum cordatum, assembly GCA_963575745.1. NCBI lineage: Eukaryota > Dinophyceae > Prorocentrales > Prorocentraceae > Prorocentrum > Prorocentrum cordatum. The sequence continues at coordinate 198,622 of CAUYUJ010017215.1, forward strand.
TTCTCAAAAGAAGGGATGGTCCAAATGTTTCCCTTGCAAGCGCGCGGAGTGGAACACAGTTCTTGAAGCAAAAGGATTTCACTGCCCAGGGTGGTATAAAAAAGTGCGCTTGTACAATAATAAAGATGATGGAGCAAATGGCAATGAGAATCCGGGCGACAACCGCAATGCGAAGGTGAACGATCGGGACGCGCTGAAGCAGATCCACGACAACACCACCGACCACAACCTGAGGCTGGCGCTAAAGGTTCAGCTGCAGGTGCTCGACGAGGCCAAGGAAAAGGAATCAAAGAAAGACGAGACATCGTCAGTATCTGCGGCAGAGGCGGTACGCAAAGCGGTTGGAGCTTGGAAAGATGCAGATTATCGGCATGGCCAGTGTGTGACCAACGTGCTGAAACTACAAAGGTCTTTGGAAGTTGCCCAGCAAAAAGAACAGGAAGCAACAGAGTTGGTTGCACAAGCGGCCATGGCAACACAACAGGCAACGGAGCTTCTCGCAAAGTTGGAAGGTGTTACCCCGACGAAGCCAGAGGCCAAGACAGATGAAAAGACAAATGTTATGAGCCCGAATATGACAATTACTTGGGATGAGGATCTATTCTCAGATATGGAGTCTGGTGAATATGAAGTTGAGGAAAATGAGAAAATGCAAAAATTGTTGGCAGATTTGGAAGCAACCAAACGGCATCCCACGGAAAAGAATTCTGAAGTGGAGCAATGGTTGGCAGCAGCAGCAGAAGTTCGAAAGGCACTTGTCACTCGATTAGCAAAGAAGAGGAAGACTGAGCAGGGTGCGACAGCAGGCGACTTGGCAGAAGACGCCCCCACGAGCCAGCCCGCCGCTCCAGGAGCGGCCGAGGCGGCGACGACGGGGAGCGCAGCCAGTACGCCAGCAGGTCAGCCCGACGAGAAGAAAGAAGAACAGATTCGCCAAACAGCCGAGCAGATCCCCAGGGCCAAGTTCGAGGCTATCAAGTCAGCGCACCAGGCCAAGGGGAAGGGCGGCAAGAACACCGAGGCGATGGGCAAAGGCAAGGGCCCTGGAGAGGGCTCGCGACTAGGTTCCGACGTGGAAGGAGCCTCCGAGAAGGGCAACTTGGAGGCAGGAGTTAGTACAAGTACTAACAATGGGGTGAGCAAATTTTTCTTCGCGAACATCACGGCCATGGGGGACAAGTGCTGGAGATATGTGGAAACAGAGCTTGCTAGCTATGAATATATTGGGTTTGTCGAATCACATGTGGCTGCCGCTCAAATAAAAAATGTGACATTCGTGCTCGTAAACAAAAGTTGAGACTGTTAGCCAACAAAGCGAGACAGACTCACAAGCATGTTTCGGCTGCCAGAGCAGCCAAGTCGAATGAAGGGGGAGAGTGGATCTGATCAAAAGGTCACTTACAAATCAAGCCGCTGCTGGGACCAGAGTATATGAAGTCAATTCAGGCCAAAGGCCAGGCTTGTTGGGACGGCTTCTGCCCTGCACTCGTGCAGTTCCAGGGCTTTGCAATGGCGCTAATAATGTTCTACGGACATCCATCGATAGGGATGACTGGAAAAAACATCGCGAGATATCATCATTTGGGTGCCCTGCTCACTTCGTTGAAAGTGCCGTGGGCGGTCGCGGGTGACCTCAATGTGTCACCCCAGACGTTGATGAAATCAGGTTTTCTTGATGCAGTGGGAGGAGCAGTTGCGCAGGCGCTCGTTGAGGTCACGTGCTCGCCAGGGAAAAACGGCTCGCATCTTGACTATATCGTCTGCTCGGTCTCCGCCCGACCCCTTATCAAGAGCATAGCTCCTGTGGTCAGTGTGCCTTGGAAGCCCCATATTGGCCTCTCGGTTGAGATCCTGTCTGAGGGAACCAGTCTTGAGACCCGCGTGCCAAAGCTGCCAGGTAGGTTGCCCCAGGAGCCCCGTCCGACCAAAGAGGCCACGGAGGGATCCAAATCGTCTCTTGCTAGGGATGCTCGCAAACTTAAACAATCGCTTTCTAGGGAGAAGCGTATAGAAGCTTATAAAGAGATGTTTCACGATGCTTTAGACCCGAGCCCTCCAGCTGAGCAACTAAGAAGTGCTCCTGCCGAGGGTGAGGAAGATGACCCTTTTGAATTCGAGGTTGAAGATAATCTCGAGGAGTGGCCTGAGCGCGATTGGCTCTCACAGGACACGGCCCCCTCGGATCCCAGTTGCGCGCGCTTTGCTCCGCCGCCTCGTTTAAACAGCCACGACGAGCCCCAAGGAGAGAGCCCCACGTTCTGGATCCCCGAGGCCACCTGGAGGGAAAGCAGGTCGCGGGTTGGCTATATCCATGCCAGCAGTTGCTCCCCCTCTCCCCACTTCCTGGACTCTCTCTGTAACCGTTTTGGCTCAAGCCATTTGAGTGCAGTTTCGAGCGCATATGCGACATGGATCGTAACGCTGGAGGAAAGTATCTGCACACATCACTCATGTCAGTTACCGCCTGGCCCATCTCGGACGAGTTCGGCCAGTTTCCATGCAGGGACAGTTCAGCAATCGCAGATGGGTGGTTCTCAACCTCTATATGATGAAGTAGCAAATTGGTGGACTCGGATGGCAACAATTCTTGAGAATTTAGGCCGGCACCGAGAAAGGCAAAATGGAAAGCAGCGAACAGAAATGTATTTGGCAGCATGTAAAGAATTGGTCAACAGTGTACCTCAAAAAGCGTCGGAGGTTCTTACGCGACTGGAGCCGACTTTCAGCAGCATCCAGCGAATAATAGGAACGATTGATGAGCAAAGTGACGGCACGTTGACAAAGATTGGAAAATTGGTTACCAAAGTGGCAAAAAGGTCTCAAGGTAGAGCGTTGTTCAAATCATTGGAAAAGTTCAAAGAGTGGGTGGAATCGCCTCAAGCCTTGGGAGCTCTACATCGTTCAATAAAGGATGCACCACTGGTCAAGCAGGAGTTTCAGGATGACAAAGGGGAAATGCACACGTCGCCGAAAGCCATCCTGGATGCAAAGTTACCAAAATGGGAAAAGTTGTTGAGTCCAAAGTTGGAAAGCCTGGAAGAGCTAGATGCAGCGTTTGCACATGCGCGTCAGGAAGCCCAAGCGGACCCCCTTTTGCCATTGGAGCCAGATGAAATCAGAAGAGCAACAAAAAACATGAGGCCGAATATTGGACAAGGGGTGGACAGGCTATCACCTACAGATGTGGAAAGACAGCCTGATATAGCCCTGCAAAGCCTGAGTGAATTGTATGTGTTGATAGAGCACACGCTGACATGGCCGTGTCAAACGCAAATGGTAATCGGACATATGCAGCCCAAACATCGAGGAGACGGCGACAGAGTCATTGGGCTCATGGCCATGACATGTCGCATCTGGTCTCAAGCACGCGACCCGTTAGTGTCTGAGTGGTCAAGAGCCACATCCCCAGAGTGGGATGCGGCGGTAGAAGGAAATGCAGCCTTAAGAGAGGCTTTCGTGAGAGTGCTGGACGAAGAACTGGCAGGCCACTTAGAAGTGAATATTGGGAATGGACTCACAGATATGAAAGGATTTTACGACACAATTGTATGGGACAAGTTGATTTATTGTGCACTTAAGCTCGGGTATCCTCCCCGAGTCTTGTACTTAGAATTGCTTCAATGTACAGCCCCGCGTGTTTTGAGGCAGCCAGGGTCGGTTGCCACACCCATCATGCCAACTCTTTCAATAATCCAAGGGCTGAGGTCAGGTACGAGGTTCGCGAGGGCCCCTGTGTATTTTGTGCTTCAAAGGCCTCCAAAAGCAGAAGCTGACAATTGCATGCCAGAGTGCAGCGTTGTGTACAAAGCTTGAAGACGCCAGGTACATCGCAAAAAAGGTTCGGCAAGCAGGTTTTCCAATGGTGGCACAGTCACAAGTGGCATACTTAGGCACAGACTTGGGCGGTGGAAAACGTATGGCAAGGAATGTGAGAACACAAAGAATGGGCAAAGCTAACTTAATGCATCAAAAAATAAAGAAGTTCGCGTATGCTTCAAGAAAATACAAAGTGATGCAAAGGTTGGAAAGACAGGGCGCGTATGCAGCAGGCTCATATGGTCACCAGCTGCGCGGAACATTCGGCAAGAATCTTCAGGTGTCCTGGCAAAGATTGGGAGCTATCAGCGCGGCGCCCACACAGGGTCGCTGCTTAACCAGCTTACTCGCCCTGAAATGCCCCGGTGCCGACCCTGGAGTAAAGATGCCAACGGATTGTTTGCAGTTGTGGTGGCGAATGTGGGCCCATGAGGGGAAGCACCTCCAACCAGCGATTAGACAGGTTTGGGGCGCCCAAGTCAAGAGGTTTTCGGATGTGCCAGCATATCTTCGCTCGAGGAATATAAGGGGGCCGATGACAGCAGTTATTTCGTACCTGCTCGACACGGGGTGGACCCCCACCAATGCCGAGTCATGGGGGCGGCCTCAGACAATGCATGGGGAAGTGGTCGAGTGGAATTTTCCAGAAGAAGCATTCACCAAGTGGACGGGAGTAAACACGGCTGAACATCTTCTATCGGAATTCACGGAGGACCGCCAAAACATGCATTGGAAAAAGGCTAGTGGACATGTTTGTGGAAGTGGCTTAGAAAACGGAGCGGACATGGAGTCTTATACCCAGCTTGTTAAATAATTGCGTGATATTCCAAATGGACATAGACTTTCAGAATTGATGGTAGCAATAGCGACTGGAGGAACGTGGCCAAGAGCACGCAGGGCCCAGTGGGCCAATAATGTTCAAATCTGTAATACATGCCCTCGCCGTGGTCAAGCTGTGGAAACACCGTTTCATAGAATATGGGGATGCGAACAAAACAAACAGAACAAAGTATATGCCTTATCGGAGGAATATGTAAGTGAGGCGTACTCCCAGTGGGAGTCAGCGGAGTGCCTCTGGTTGCGAGGAATCATACCCGCCCCTTGGACCTCTGCCCCCCCACCAGCGCAAGTTGAGGAGTGGAGTGTAGGAGGTGATCTGGAGGCTGATCTGACTGGAATCGCTGCTGTAGGAAATCGCCAGATGCCAGCAGTCGCGTTCGGTGACGCGAGTGGAGGAGAAGACAGCAGAAGCACCAAGCTCCGCCGAATTGGAGTAGGTCTCGCAGTTGCCCGATACCCCAATCGTAATGAACCCGAGTTGCAGCTCCTTGGAACCATCCACGGAGGCCTAGTTGGGCCAAGACAAACTGTTGCCCGAGGCGAGTTGAGAGCTTTCCTGAAGGCGCTCGAGGTCACATCAGGAGAGTTGCTGTACATAGCAGACAATTTTTCGGTTGTCACAGGCTGGTATGACAGAAAGTGGAGGAGCCCAGACGGGCCAGATGCTGACCTTTGGAGTAAGATAAATGAGCATATCGAGTCAACAAGCCGCTGCGAGTCCCAGATATCTGTATTGTTTGTGAATTCGCACTTGGACGGCACTGCAGTGCATGGAAAAAAGTTCCCAGAATGCTTGATCGTTGGCAACGCAGCAGCAGATAAGGTAGCCGAGATTGCAGCGGAAGCAGTGCGTGTGCCAGCGGAGGTCCGTGCCAAGATTGCAGTTGTGGGAAAAAAAGCCTTTTTCATCCGCCATCGTATGTTGCGGGCCACCCTTGATGCGCTGGCCAAGGAAAAAGAGATAGATCTGCCCTGAGCGTCCGATGAAGAAAAAAGACGGTGAGCCAAGACATCTGCCTCCCCCGAGTGCAAAGCAGCTGTCTTTTTTTAGCACTCAGCACCAGCTGTCAGACTGCGGGAAAAAATGCCTGCGCTGCCACAGCTCGGCAGCGGATAGTGAGATCCTGACCTGGCGCCAGAGCGAGTGTTGCGAATTAAAGTCTTTAGGGGGCGTTTATAAATCTCTCCCAAAGGGGGGCTCGTCTTCATGTGGCTGGGGGGTGGGTAGATTCCTCGCACCAGATGCGGCACCATACGACATTAGGAGTTTGGTTTTGTATCAGCTGCGGGTTCTACGTATCGAAACGCCTAGCCAATTTAGGGAAGCCGTGCCAGCCTGATAAGATAACCGCCAACCGTAAAGAATATTTAAGAAACATCGGGCTCAACAAGTGGCCCAAGGTGTTGTCCAAGCGGGAAAAGGCCCAACGAGGCCTGGTGTGAGGTGGTGTGCCGCGGGCGGAGGAGCCGAGAGGAGGTGGTGGGAGCGCGGACGCCTGCTGCGACTTCCACGAGGCCAGGCCCTCCGCCGCCGCCGCCGCCGTCGCCGCCGCTTTTGTTATCATCGTTGACTTATCACTTAGTGATGGACTCACTCACTCACTCCTCCTCCTCCTCCTCCTCCTCCTCCGCCTCCTCCTCCTCCTCTTCCTCCCCGTCCTCCCCCCCGTCCTCCTCCCAGTCATCCTCCCCATCCTCCTCCCCTCCCCCCCCCCCTCCCCCATCCTCCTCCTCCTCCGCCTCCTCCTCCTCCTCCTCCTCCTCCTCATCCTCCTCCTCTTCCTCCTCTCCTCCTCCTCCTCCCTCCCTCCTCCGCCCTCTCCTCCTCTCCTCCTCCTCCTCCCCTCCTCCTCCTCCTCCTCCCTCTCCTCCTCCTCCTCCTCCTCCTCCTCCTCCTCCTCCTCCTCCTTCTCCTCTGCCTCCTCGTCCTCCTCCTCCTCCCCCCTTCCTCCTCCTCCTCCTCCTCGTCCTCCTCCTCCTCGTCCTCCTCCTCCTCCTCCTCCTCCTCCTCCTCCTCCTCCTTCTCCTCCTCCTCCTCGCACGTAGCTCGGAATGAATTCGTAGTCGCTTAGCTCGCTCGATATTCCAGTTGCTGCAATAGCTGCGCTCTGACAGCACGGGCATGCGGCGCTATCAACGTTGGATCAACATTGGCCTGACTCCGAGTCGAATTATCTAAGTAGAAACTCAAAATCAGGCGTTGCACAGCGAGCAGCCGTTGCTCTCCTGTCATAGCTCTGGCGATCCCCAGCCTGCGATCAAGTAAAACCTCGGACGGAGTCGACGGTACCCAGACGGATTGCACAACACCCCACAGCAACGGACAAGACAAATAATGCTTTTGCGTGTCGCACTCGCTGGGGCAACCGAATTTACAGGGTATATTGATCCTCCTCCTCCTCCTCCTCCTCCTCCTCCTCCTCCTCCTCCTCCTCCTCCCTGTATGTTGCCAGACCTTCGATGGCATTGGCATATGTTTGGCCATGTTGATCGATAGTTCCTCTTGATCTTCTTGAAACATCATACTCATGCTCACACGATTTAGTGGTGGGGTGAACTTGTTCCCGATATGAAAAAATGTGGGGATATGTCCGATAGGCTTGGGTTGGCCCTATGAGTGGGTGGGTGTGGGGGGGGGGGGGGGGGGCGCCAGCCGCGCGCGCGGCGGGGCGGGCGCCGTCTTTCCTTTCGAACGGAAGAAGAAGAAATGAAGGAGGAGGACGAGGAGGAGGGGGAGGAGGGGGGGAAGGGGGAGGAGGTGGAGGGAGGGAGGGGAAGAGAGGAAAACCGCACGACGGGCAGGGTGTTTTTTGACGATACTTCACACATGCACTCGAAACCTGACATGCTGTTTTGGAAAATCGCGTTATCCTGACCCCTGGCAGTCGGCAGCGCGCGTGTGTGTGTGTGGGGGGGCGCCTTCCATGGCGGCCTGGCTCCACGCGGCACACTGGCGAGTTTAGCTCGCCCGGCACACCCGCCCACGCGGACCTTCACGAAACTGCGCCGCCGTGGAAGACGCCCCACCGTCCCCACACGCTGTCGATTCGCGGCTTTTGGATTATCTGAACGCCTTGGGCGAATCTCGACGGGCAGGGTGTTTTTGACGGTACTTCAAACGTGTACGGGAAACCTGTTATCATTCACAATTAAAAAACAGTATGCGATTGTCTTGTGAATTCGCGTCCTCCTGACCCCTGGCAGCCGGCAGCGCGTGGGAACGGGCGGGGGCCTTCCAAGGCGGCCTAACTCCACGCGGCACACGGGCGAGCCGGGCTCGCCCGGCGCACCCGCCCAAGCGGACCTTCGCAAAACTTGACCGCCTTGGAAAACGCCCCGCCGTCCCCACGCGCCGGCGCCACGGCTGGCGCCGTCTCGAAATTCATGTCACAATGCACTCAAGGATGGGTCCAGAGCCGATTTTTGGAAGCAGGTCAATAGGGCGGCAAACTGATCGGCACTTCGCCCAAGAAACGTTATAATTATGGCGGGCGAGAAGGGCGCCAAAACAAAGAAAAGTCATTGTTCCCGTCCCTCGTCCTCCAATCCAAAACCGATAATATATGATATGTAAGTTTGTTGTGGGTATTGTTATTTTTCTTGCCGTGGACACGGCCCGCTGCATGTGGGCCCGCGTTGCATGCGCACGCCACGCCGACTATGAACTCCGCGACGCTCACGTACTACACAGCGCCCGCGTGCGCATTCAGTGCCTGTATACACCACAGCGCTGGCAGTTACGAGCGCCACGGTCCGACCGCCGCACCAATGCCTCTCAGCAACAGAACAACACTGCGTCCCTGAGAGCACCAAGCGGCACGCAGGCAAGCGCCGCCTTCCCTCGCGAATGCCACGGAGTGCCTGTGAGCACAACAACATGTCTCCGAACACCACAGTAACGTGCGAGCGCCACAAGACGTCCGCGGTCGCGACCGGACGACCGCCGCGACGTGACCAAGGGGGAAAGCAAGGCCGGTCACGCCCGTGATCGCCCGGAGGTTTTCCGAATGGGTTCCTATGCGTCGGTGCCCGCATGTGCCTGATCGTGTCTATGCAGGCGCATGCGTGCGATCGCGGGCTGGCGCCAAAACGCACGCGGAGGCACGTTTGCTAGTAGCGTTGTGCACACATGTAGAAACGAACGTAAACAAACATGCTTATACGCTTTGCGTCAACACCTCTCTCTACAGCACGCTCGTCAGAGCCGGGCTCCGTGACGCGCACCAAGGTGCCGTTGAGGTCGGCGTGGTCTGCGGGATCGCGGGCCCGCGAAAAGAGGCGGCAACAGGAAGAGAGGGAGGTAGAGGAAGAGGAGGAGGAGGAGGAGGAGGAGGAGGAGGAGGACAAGGAGGACGACGACGACGAGGAGGAGGAGGAGGAGGGAGGAGGAGGAGAGAAAGGATTTGTTTGACCTCCACGGGCCCACCGCACAGCGCTAGCAACTGCCAGCGGCGGGACCTGCCAGCTTTGGACAACCACAGCCAACGAGCCCCGTGAGGGGCAAGTAAAACGGGCTGTGCTGGGTGAGTCCTGCGCCCACACCCCGTGTTCCAAAGAAAAACACAGCAGCCGCTCCAATACGCAAGGCTCCAGGACCACCGACAAGGCCATGCCCCCGTGGCCGCGCATTGTTTCGTACAAATTATCAGAACTCAAGCCTGGGCGCACCGCGCGATCGCGCAGCAGTGAAAGGTCAAAGACCAAACAAGCCAACAACGAAAAGTCCACCGAACCACGAGGGACCACCGCGGGGAGGGGCACCGACACGCGCAGCCAGGCCGCTCCCGCGAATACTCCAGAAAAGAAAGGAGCCCCCCCGAAAGTGCCAAGAACTGACGGGATCAACAAAGAAAAAGAGACCCGCGCCGCAAGCACGGCAGGCCTGGAATATCCAGGAGGGCACACACCCCAAAAGGGTGGAGCGCCGAGCCGCGCCAGGCCTGAAAGTGTGGCGGGGCAAACTTGGAGCCGCAAAACCTTGGTTCGGACGCCAAACGGCTCGGCGCGTCGCACCGCGACGATGGGCGCGGCGCTCGACCCTGGCCGCGCGCAACGGTGCCCCGAGCTGATGGTGGCTCGGGCGCTTCCCTGCGTCGTCGGCCCAGCCGAGCGCCCAGTGCGAACGCCCCAAGCCGAATGGCCAACAAAGGAGCGGCGGGCGGGCAAAAGCCGCACCGCAGGTGCCTCTCGCCGAGCATGGCGGGACACCCCCCACCGACCGTGCGCGCGCGCCGTCCCTCCCAACCCTGGGCGGCGCACGCGCCCCCTCGCGCGCTCGCCCATGCAAGCAGGGCGGCCTGCGCGACGCCTCGCGCCCAACGCCTGGGCAAGCGTCGCCCCGCGCCGCTGCGCGTCGCGCGGCGCCACCTCCCGTTCGCCCAGGCACGGGGGCTGTGGCGGGGGGCGCCCGCCCCGCGCTTTCGTGACCGCGATTCAACGTTGCGCGATGATCGCCCACCACAAAACCTTGGTTCGGACGCCAAACGGCTCGGCGCGTCGCACCGCGACGATGGGCGCGGCGCTCGACCCTGGCCGCGCGCAACGGTGCCCCGAGCTGAAGGTGGCTCGGGCACTTCCCTGCGTCGTCGGCCCAGCCGAGCGCCCAGTGCGAACGCCCAATGCCGCGGAGGGCTGTGCGCTCGGCGGGAGGCCCAGCCGCGCGCGCTACGCGCGCGCAGGCGCAGACCCAGTGCGCGCGCGCCGCCGGAGCGCCAGCGCGCGCGCTCCAACCGGCAAGATTCGCTAACACTTTTCTTTACTCGTCGCTGTCGGAAGAACAATTGTCCCTGGCCTCGAGGGTAGCGTCCCGCTCGAGAGACTCCACGGGCAGATGCTCCCGCGCTCGACTGAGTCGAGCGCGCGGCCGCGGCGGAGCGCCTTCGTGTCGAATTCCTCCGGGCGCGCTTCGCCCACCGCTCTGAGAGCAATCCGGATGGCGGCCGCGGCAGGCCTGCGCGCCTACGCCCGCTTGCTCAAAGAAAGCACCGAGGACGTGCACTGGGCGCGTGCCTTTGCCGCCCTCGGTATGGCACCAGCACTTGCGCCAAATTGTCACGGGCCGTTCCGAAATCTTGCGCCGCTGCAATCGCAAACCTAACGCCTCCGCTGAGAGGCGCACCGATGCCCGGTGCTGCACGTTGAATGCCGAACCATCGAAGACAGCTGGCAAGCCCTCACTTGGCAAGCGCAACAGGAACGCGTAGCCGAAGCACATGGGCATCGCCACGTCTCTTCTGACAGGCGCGGCCACCTCGCCGGCGACGCTCGCTTCAATGATTCTGGACAGGAGGGCATGCTGCACAAAACGTTTAACTCTCGGGGTTGTCGGGCACCTCTTCGCGATGCCCAATCGCGCCCGCTTCGCGCTCCGATCGCCGAAGGCGGCCGTCGACACCGATAACACCTCTGAGGCCGCGCGCCAATGCCCGCAATAATTAGCGAACGTGCCGCTCGCACGAAAAAGCGCACTGGCGATCTGGAGGCCCTCCGCGCTGATGGGAAAAAGGCGAATCCCGCCCGAGGGCGCACTTTGAGAAGCGTAACCACCAACGCACTGCGGACGCCCAGCTCTGCACCGAACGAGGACAGCTGCCAAGCGCCGCGTCCAAGCGCGCCCTCGTGGCGCAGCGCCAGCGTTCGGCCGGGCTCATTACAGCGACGCCGTCAAGGGCTCGTCGTGGCCCCTCACTGGGCGCGTCCAATTGATTCGCGTACGACAGAGCGTACTCAACCGCGGCTCCGACCGCTCCTCGAGCTCGCGAGCCCTCCGCAAGGTCGCCTTGCGCGCCGCCGGGGCACAGCGCCTCGCGCAATTGTTCAGGCGCCGCCGGCCCAGCTTCGCCCCCGCGCCTCGGCCGCCGCCCAGGTGGCGGCCCCGGCGGAGGCCGCGGGCGCACTGCAACGCTCTCACCGCTGCCTGCGGGCGGAGGGCCGGGAGGGGGACCCGGCCTCGGGCGGCCCTGCCTTCCACCATGCGCCGCCAAGGCCCCGGCGGCAGGCGGGCGCGTGGGCGGCGCTGCTTCAGCTTCGCTGCAGCGCTTGCACCGACCGAAAGAGAACCCTTCGAGCGCCGGAATGCCTCTCTGTATCCTCGCCTCGTTGATGGTCCTGAGCGCAGCCGCAACGCGCGGCGGCGAGCGACCCGCGGGCGCGCCGCCTGGACATTACATCGCTGCTGCGCGGTGAAAGTTGAGGCCGGCTGAAATCGGCGCCGAAGTCTGCCAAATGCTTCCAGTGAAACACATCCTGTGATTTGAGAAACACGACAATATTGGCATAAAAGGCAAGCGGCTGGCGCCGCAAATCGCTCACCCGAAGCCAATGGGCGAAGATTGACGCGCCTGACATCTCCGCGCACGTCTCCGCGCTGCGAGGCTCGCGCGGGACATGATGCGACGCGCGTGCCCCCGCGCCACCCAACCGAAGCAGTCAGCAGCGCTCGGCGAGCCCTTGCGAGCGAGGCCCACTGTTGAGGGGCGTAGAAGCAGTTGTCCAACGTTGGCTCAACGTAAGTCGCGTCCGAGCGGCGCACCAGGTCATAATCTTCACGCGATGGCGGATCTGCGATATTCGCAGCCGAGGGCACCCGATGGACCCACACGGATGCCGAGATTTCGGCAGCCAGCGCCCACGCCCCGTGCACGAGGCAAGCGTGGTCAAAATGGCAGGCGGAGCCTCGCGCCACCGCCTGCTCTGCACCGCGGCTGTCGGGAAAAAATATAGCGCCGCGTTCGACAAGAGATGCCTGAAAGACGACATGGCTACAGCGATGGCCAGTAGCTCCAGGCTCATAATCTGATTGTCGCCACGCTGCCCGAACAGCCGCAACGCCGCGGCGTCCAGCGCCCAATCTGTGTACCACACGCGGTCGCGCGCGAACAGCACGGCCGCCGCGCGCGGCGGGGTGCTCCGCGCATCGGCAAACAAATGCGCCGCGTCCAGCGGGCGGGCTTTCCACTCCGCCACTTCGTGGACACCGGCATCCAACACTTCGCGCCACCACTCTAACGCTATGCGCAGGGGGGTCTTGACGCGAGAGCCGCAGCCGTGCTGCTGCGCGAACAGCGGTCGCAGAAAAGCTCTGCCCAATCGCTTAAACAGCGATTGACTGGCCCAGGGAAGCGCCCCGGCCAGCTTTGACGCCGCGCCCGGCTCGAGTTTTCCCGACTCGAGCGCGCGAGTGATCGTGCGGGGCGCAATCGATGCCCGCGCCGGAGAAAGCGAAGTGAACCCCAATAACGACAAGCTCGCTGCCCCACTCGAGCTTGCCGCTGGCAACGCTGCCGGGCCCAAGGATGGCGCGCGCCATCCGCGCGAAAACTCCCATAGCATGCGCCACCGATTCTGCGGCTTCAGGGGCAAAGCAATCGTCGACATACCGCCCCGCTGGGATCCGCAACAGGCGCCGCGCAGCGTGCCGAAGGAAAGCGACAACTCGGCCCCGCCCGCACACGGAACCAGATCCTCCGAATGGGAGTGCAAAGTGCTGCGAGACCCACAAACAGCCGTCCGCCAGGAATGCGCCCCACGCCGCGAACGCGTGGCCTGGGGCAAGCGGGGTGCGCCTGTACGCGGCATCTATATCCGCTTTCCACAGGGCCGGCACTACGCCGTGCGCTTCACAGAAGGCGCGGCACGCCGCAACCACACGATCGACCCCGTCAACGACAAGTTTCTCCCCAGGCAGCGTCGCTTCCGCAATGCTGGCGCGGGTGCCGTCATCGACGGGCCTGATTTTGACACTCCCATCAGGCTTGCACTGCGCGACGGGAAATCACGGCAGCAAGCGCGCGTCGTCTACCATGACTTGCGCAATCTCGGCAGCAGTCGCCGACGGCGGGAAAGAAATCGGCCGCGACATCCGCCCTAGACTAGCGTCCTCGCGCGTCTTCTCTAGGAGCGCGCTCGCTCCCTCGGATTCGCGCATTGACTTCAAAATATTTTTGATTATGCGCCACCGCACCCGAACGCAGTGCGGCAACGCCCGGGCAGGCACCCTTCCCTTGCACGGGAATGCCATTCCCCGTCGACGGCAGCGCTCCAATGATTGGCGCACCCTCCGCGAAGCAACGCACAACGCCTGTATCTCCGTATTCCGACCGCGCAACGAGCGCACGGAACAACGGAATGTTGACTTCGCGAATTATCTGCCCGAATTGCGGCGGCACCTGCCTGCGCCATTCCTCCGCCTCGCCGCTGTCTTCAAACGATCGGCCAAGGCGTTCAATCTCGCGGATCCAACCTTCCCTCGCGCGCGCAGCATCGCTGGGGCGGGTCGCCGCAGACCAAGTCAAGATGTCGCGGATTTCTTCATCGGCAACCAGGAAAGCCGGCTGCGCGCGGGCAGATCCCAACGCGCCACGCGTGAATTCGAGTTTCGGCACATCCTCGGCTGCGCCCGCCAAGGACGCCTGATGCAGCAATGGCGCAAAAGATGCCTGCGCCTCCCCTTGTGCATTGTTAGCGCGGTCTGGAGGCTCGCATCGCCCCCCGGCGTTCACCTCGCGCGCGGCAGCGCTCACTCGCTGGGCAGCTGGCCCCTCCATCGCGCACTGCTCTGGCCCAAGGCCTGGCGGGCAATGCGAACGCGGTCGACCGGCGCGCCCCCCCCCCCCCCCCCCGATGCCAAACTCGCCTCGCGAGCGCTTGCCACGCTTCTCGGGCGCGTTTGGCGCCGCCGAGTTGCCGCGCTTGCCCTTGCGGCCCCCTTTGCTGGGCCACTCGCTCTTTCCCTCGCTCTGGTTTCCGGCGCGCCAGCTCCCGCGGTTGACCCAGCCGCCGCGGCGCCCGCTCGCGGCAGACCCCGCAGCTGAGTACTTGTCGCCCCGGCGGTCGCTCGCCTGGCCTTTCTTGCCTCCGCGGTCGCCCCCCGCTGGGGGCTCTTGACGAGGTGCCGACGCCTTGGCTTGCTTGCACTCCGCCGCGTCGTACGCGGCTAAGGCCACGCGCAGCAAGCCTTCGCCCCGCGTTTGTGCAGCGCGGTTTACCTACAAAGCAAAGCGGAGGCCAGGTCGAGCGCAAAGACACACCCGCGTCGCGGAGCCTCGAAGGTCGGGTCTCCCGCCCTGGATCTCTCTGCCCACGAGCGGCGCGCCACCACGTCAAAGTGCAACGCCAAGTGCGGCCGCTCGTTGAGCGAATTCGCTCGCGCGGCTACCTGCGGCGCGCCAGCGCGGGACCACGCCGCCGCGCACTTCGGGCAAAAGGCACCTGCAGCACGCGCTGCTTATGACACCACAGTGACATGAAGCTCGGCTGGTTCCCCAGGATCGCTGCAGCCGCGCGCGCATCAAAGGCCGCGCGCCACTGGCTGAATGGTAGCAGCCCTTTCTGAACCCGGCCCGGCGCTTTGCCCGAAGCCCAGAACGGCAGGAAAGCCTTGCGCGCGCTCCAACGGGTCGCGCCGCGCGGACGCGCGCAGATCGATCTCGCCTTGAGGTCCGGCGACGCATGCGGATGGGCCACGCCCTCGCGCCGGAGCTTCGCTGCCTGGGCCTCCAGCGCGTCGACCGCCGTTGAAGACGGCCAGAAGGCCGGCGGCAAATCGCGAGGGGGCGCCTGACGCACCGACGCCCGGCGACGCACGCGAGACCCTGGAACCTCCCGCCTGGTGAATGGCGGGCCCAATCGCCACGTGCTTGGCGGTCGGTTCGCGCGTGGAACGCAGCGCTTCTTCGAGGCGGGACAGATCCCCCGGCACTGTCGCAAGCTGCACCTGGCCAGGGCCTCTCTGCTCGCGAGCCGCCCGGATCAACGCCTTGGCGCATCCCACCTGCCAGGCCGCATCGGCAGGCCAGCAGACACCGCGCGTCGAGCGCACCTTTCCAGCCGAGTCGAGGCCCTTCAACGAACTCGGATCCACCTCGAGCAGGTGCGCCCAGTGAGTCGCGTCATTCTGCTTCAGCGCTTCGGCCAAATTCCTGTATAATTCATCCCCTCGCGGAGCCTCGGATTCAACTTTGGCCATCCAAGCAGGAAAAGAGCAAGAGGCCATGATGACCGCGCCACTTCGAAACCGAAGTTCTCCCGCGGATCAGCTGCGCGCTGCGCGGACGACGCGGGCGGAACGCGTTACTTCCATTGCTTCGCGGATTTGCGGCCGCCAATGGGCCGAGGACGCGCGCGACGCGCGAGCAGAGGGACACGGGCGAGAGTCCACGCACGGGCGTGCCACGCAGGGGCAGAAGTGCCACATGCGGGCGGAAGTGCCACGCACGGGCGAGATGCCACGCGCGGGCGTGCCACATCCGGGCAGAGGTGCTACGCGCGGACGGGATGCCACGCGCAGGCGCGCCACGCACGGGCAGAAGAGCCACATGCAGGCGGAGGAGCCACGCGCGGGCGAGACGCCACGCGCGGGCGTGCCACATGCGAGCAGAGGTGCCACACGCGGGCGAGATGCCACACACGGGCGTGCCACACACGGGCGGAGGTGCCGCATGCGGGCGGAGGTGCCGCGCACGGGCGTGTCACATACGGGCAGAGGTACCGCGCACGGGCGAGATGCCACGCACGGGCAGCGGCGCCACACACGGGCGGAAATGCCACATACGGGCGGCGGTGCCACACACGGGCGAGATGCCACACACGGACGTGCCACACACGGGCGGAGGTGCCGCACGCGGGCGAGATGCCACACACGGGTGTGCCACACACGGGCAGAAGTGCCATATACGGGCGAGATGCCACACACGGGCGAGATGCCACACACGGGCGTGCCACATACGGGCAGAGGTGCCACGCACGGGCGAGATGCCACGCACGGGCGTGCCACACACGGGCAGAAGTGCCACGCGCGGGCAGCGGTGCCACACACAGGCGAGATGCCACACACGGGCGTGCCACACACGGGCAGAAGTGCCACGCACGGGCCATCCACACACCAAACGCGCGCGAGAATGCGATCGCGGATGAACCGAGGACACATGCCACACACGTGCAAAGAGCCGCACCCAGGCACTGCACGTCACATGGACAAGCGCGCGACGGCGCCCGCACGCACGGCCGCGGTGGACTGCCAAAAGCCGCACCGCAGGTGCCTCTCGCCGAGCATGGCGGGGCACCCCCCAGCGACCGTGCGTGCGCGACGCCCCCCCCAACCCTGGGCGGCGCACGCGCCCCCTCGCGCGCTCGCCCATGCAAGCAGGGCGGCCTGCGCGACGCCTCGCGCCCAACGCCTGGGCAAGCGTCGCCCCGCGCCGCTGCGCGTCGCGCGGCGCCCCCTCCCGTTCGCCCAGGCATGGGGGCCGGGGTGGGGGGGCACCCGCCCCGCGCTTTCATGATGTCATGACCGCGATTCAACGTTGCACGGTGATCGCCCACCTCCATTCGGAAGGGTTGGGTGGACATGTACGGCCGTGCAGTTCTGTCGGTGCGTGAACCAGCGCAGCCGCCTGGGCACGTCTGCCTCCGTGGATTCCTCGCGCCGGCAAAATCTGCGCGCGAAGCCCTTGCCCGCGTTGAGCGATGCAAGACCCCGCCGCTGGCCGCCCCACGCGCCTGCTCTGGCACCCGACGAAGGACGGCGCCCATCCTTCGGGCATGAAGTTGCGGCGCGAAGGAGCGGCACAGTGGTGCCTGCCTGATGTCGAGTACAATCCTGGCCAGGCCCTGCCCTTGCAAGTCGTGTGCGCTGGGGGGGGGGGGGGGGCACGTCATCATGGTTGGGCCTCAACGGCCTCTTTGGGACCTGCTCCGCGGCGCGCGCCGAGGCAGGCGCGCGCTTGGCAGCGGGGGCGGCCAATCGTTGCGACGGAGCAGAGCCGCCAGCTGCCGAGCCCCTCTCCTGCGCGGAAGCAGACACTTCTTCCGGAAGCGTAGGCGGTGAGTAGCAGTCGCCGCAGACCGTGCGCTCACACGTCTTACACGAGAAAGTGATCGAGCCACGCGGGAATCGATTGTTGCACCACTCACAGACGAACCTCCAATTCGCCTATGTAATAGGATTAGTGAGTGGCCCACCGAACACGTGGCTTCCCCTGCGTGGGACTTGGCCAGAGGAGCCCTGCTGCGCTCCTTGGCGCGGCGGGCCTCGACCAGGCGTATTGTCGGCGGGCCAGCAAGAGGACGGGCCGCTGATTCTTGCTTACCAGGCCGAGGAGACGGTGAAGAAGCGACTAGACGGCGCTTCGCCTCCTCGAAAGCTTCTGGGGCGCGGCGCAGCCCTTCCTTGGCGGACATCACGAAACTACTGGGCTCCTCCCTGGGCGACAGTGAGCCATCGACGCTCTGGGAGGCCGAGCCTCCGCTGGAAGGGGGCGAGCTACTCGGCGAGGAGACTGGCCTGGCGCGGCGAATGTGGGCGCGAGACCTGCTGCGGTCTCGAGCACCTATTTCCCCGCTGGACTCAGGCCGCGCTCCGAGCCGAGCTGAGGGGGGGGGGGGCGAGGAGTCGCAGGTCCTGGCTTAAAATTGGCGCCTGCATTAGGGGCAATGCCAGCCGCGGTAGCACGCATAAACTCAAGCACGCCTGGCCTCACGATTGGCTGCTCAGGGTAGCCGTTCCAAAGACAATGGCGCGACCCAGCAGGAACGACAACGCCATGGTCCAACCGTGGCCTGTCGGGCGGGCAAAGAGCCTCGCCGAGGTCGCCAGGCGGCGGTGGGAAAAATGAGAGCATTCCAACAGCCTTGTCGAACAAATCTGGGTAAATACGGCGGCGGCTGCATTGCATACTGCCTGAACTGTCCCGCCACCTGCATCGCATGAAAAAGAGTGCCCGGCGGCCGCCCGCTGAGACACAACAACATGAATACGATGTGCAGGCAGCGGCGCGCCCAAGTCGCGGAGCGCACGATGGGCGCCTTGTTGTTGACCGTCACCGTCGCGACGCCGACGACGGTCACGATCTTGTCCGTCACCTTGCTCTCGAAGAGGCACTTCAGCTCTGGAGCGTCTGACGCGCCCAGCACGCCCGGCGGCGTATCCACCATCACGACCCCAAGAAGCGATAGCGGGGCTACGTCCTGCCCGAAGCCGAAGAAGCACAGCAAGAAGGCCAGCCACGAGAGCCGAAGATGGGGGCGGTGAAGCGAGACGGGTAGGCACATGAGCGCGGGGACCACGTACACCAAGGCGCAGACACCGCAACACACCAAAGACTGCCGTAGATGAAAACGGAGAACAAGAAGTGGTGAGGCGCTACTCGCCGAATGCTGCCGATGCATTGTGCTCAACGATCACCTTCGAGTCGACCACCAGGAAGAGCGCGAATACAAGGAGCACAGACATGAGTGGCGTGCGGCAAAAGAGCTCACCCACCAAGCGGGACGGGCGGAGCCCGAAGCGCCCAGTGACCGAGCACCCCTGCGTTCGCCTCGGATGAGGCGCTCAAGAAAGCACAGCGGAACGCTGGTCCAGCTTAGGGACACCCTGGACCCAGCAAAGGCTTGGGCCAGAGTGGTTCTTGAGCCAAAATGTCTTGAGCCAAAATGGCTTGAGCCAAAGTGGAAGAGGAGGAGGAGGAGGAGGAGGAGGAGGAGGAGGAGGAAGGGCGGGGGGCGATGGGGAGGGAATAGGAGGCGCTCCCTGCGGGCTGAACTTCTGCACATCCATACAGCGGGACGTATACATGTCTATGCGCTGGCGTCTGCCCGTGCGCGTGCATGCCTGTGGCGGTCGTGACGGTGCCAGGATGATGGTAGGTGGCGGTAGCGGTGGTAAGGTGTTTCTCCGTGTTATAGCGTGCTCAGTGGTGATGATCGGTGATGGCGGTGTCAGTGGTGGGTCGTGGTGGTTACGACTGGAAGTGACGATACGGCGGGGTAGTGGTTGTGATGCTTAGCGGTGCTCCTGCGCGGTGGACGCTGCCGTCGTGGTGATAGCTTCGTTTTTGGTTGTGCGTCGGTGGTGTGTCTTGCTGGTGGTGCTGCTGGTTGCGCGTGGTGGTATTCCAGAGTGCGAGGAGGGTGGGTGGCGGTGACTGGTGGCGTTCATGGTGGTGGCTGGTGAGGACGGTACAATCGCGGTAGCTATAGCGGTGGCGATGGCGGTGGTAATTCTAGTAATGGTCGTAGCGGCTGTGGTGGTGGCAGCAATATTGTGGTGGCATTGGTGGTGGCGGTGTCATCACCCTCAACAGAATACAACTGCCTCCAGAAAACATACGATAGTACCTGACATTGGACCGCAAGGTGTGCGGTGATCCAGTACGACACCCACTTCATGGTTCGCTGGATGACGCAGACATCACACGCGACTAACCAATCCGCCACCGTGCACCCTGGACCGTAGGGTCGTGGTGTAATGCCGAGGAGCTGTCTGGCACGGCTCCTCCAAGTCTGCGAGACCCCCCGCTTCCCATCCTCAGACAATCACGTTTACCTGCATCTCCACATTCTCCCAAGGCTACTTGTGCGGTCTGACGCCTCCCCGCCGCCTCCTTGGCAGTCTTTCGGACCTCCCAGGTCCCCAAGATGCTCAAGAGGCCTCGAAAGCGACCCAAAAGCCCCAGGAGGCCCCAAGAGACGACCCACGAGGGCTGAAGGGAAGGCTCAGGGCTCAAAAACATTAAGGCTCTCAAGCCTCTGCTTAACATGGGACCTGGTGCGCCCAACGAGGGTCCAAAGGCCGACACCAGCGTGGCCCAAGAATTCCCCGAAAATGCCCAGGAGAACCCCGAGACGGCCCCATTGAGAACTGTGAGGGGCCTCCGGGCGGGGCTCTCAAGAACGCCGAGAAGCTGCCCGGACGGCCTCGAAGGGGCCCCAGAGAGTCCCCCCAAACAGCCCAACGAGGCTCACGCGGCCCACAAGACAGCCTCATAGAAAGTCCCAAGAGACTGCTCAACCGCTCCCAGAGAGCCACAGGAGGACCCCAGGGGCCAGACAAAAGCGGCACGGTGGACCAGCGCGGGGGGGGGGCACGAAAACCAACAGAACGGCAGACCACCAGCGTCAGCGAGTCCTGGACCTGGGAGAGAAAGGCGCACAGAGTGTCAGGCTGTCACGGTGCTGGATCGGATGGCTTTTCCATGTGGCGGGCGGGCTCGAGAAAATCGAAGACCTCCCAACAGCGCAGACTGCGCTTCAAAAAAAAACTCTGCCGCCCGGCACGACGCGTGCCGCCAGCGCCGAGCGGCTCTCGCAGTACACCGAGGGGGCCGCGGCTCACTTCTTCCCCTCGACCTGGGCCGCGACCTCTGGGGCGCCCGCACTGCCGCCGCCCCGCCCAGACGATACAGGAGAGGGCAAGGGGGGGAGGCTGGACGGGAGGCGACGGGGGGTGGGCGGCCAAGAGGGGGACGTCCAAGAGGAGGGTTCGCAAATCATTGCCCGAGGCATGTGCGCGGACGAGGCGGGGACCAAAGTACGAAATGAAAGACGAGAAGACAAACAAAAGAAGAAGAAGAAGAAGAGGACAGAAGAAGCAGAAGAAGGAGCGATGCGATCTGGGGAGATATCATGCCCCCCGCGATGACATCCACCCCCTATTCATCATCAACCCGCTCTTGGACGCCCCCGAGAAGGGAGGGAGGGCACGGGGGAGAGAAGGGGGGCGGGAGAAGAGGGGGGGAGGCAAGGGGAGATGGGAATGACTGGCAGGGCAGCCGATGGCGACACCTGTAGCTCTGTGGCTGGCGCTCAAGATAAGAAGGCATGGGCGGCCCAGGGTCGCACAATGCCCATGCCTGCGAGGGAAGCGGGAGGATGACGGCGACGCCGACCACCGACCAAGACGACGAGGGCGAGGCCTGCGCCGCGCGTGGAGCGGTGGGGAAGGGGGGGGGAGCGGGCGAAGGGAGAGGGGGAAGGAGCAAGCTAGGTGCGCTCGCGCCATATATGACATCCTATCCCTCCCTCCCATCCCTGCCAATTGCACTCTTTCCTCTACCCGCGGCCGTGTGTCATGGCCGACCTGGAACTCCACAGAAGACGCCATTGTGTTGGACCTGTGGGAGCTGTGGGACCTGTGAGAGCTGCGAAACCTGCGGGATCTGTGGCACCTGCGGGACCTGTGGGGCCTGTGTGGGACTTCTGAAGCGTGCGACACCTGTGGGACCTGTGGGACCTGCGGGTCCTGTGGGACCTGTGGGACCTGTGGGACATGCGAGACCTGCGACACTTGTGGCACCTGCGGGATATCGCAGACCTGTGATAGCGGTGGGGCCTGGGGGACGACCTGCGACACCTGTGGGTCCTGCGGGATCTGTGGGATCTGTGGGGCCTGCGAGACCTGTGGGACCTGCGGGACATACGCAACATGCGGAATCCATAGAAGTGACCCACGCTGTGGCGAGAACGCAGTGCGAACGGCCGGAGCACAGCGCCGATCCGAGAAAGAGGCCCACGCCGCAGCTTGAGTACCATTTGAGACACTGGAAACAATCGGATTGTATAACAAAAGCCCAATGAAAAGCCAGCTCGCGCGAATCCTGTGCAAAAGACCAACACGCGGAGGGGAGGCGAACACTACCAGGGCATACTCGGGGGAGAGAGGGGAGTAGTATTCAGATTGAGCAGTTGTAGAGGAAGGGGCAGGGAGAGGGTTGGGAGAAGAGAGGACGAGGGCAGCGAGGGGAGAGGAGCGGGGAGAAGGGGCGCTTCGGCCAGGGACCGCTGCCCGCCGCTTCGAGAGCGGGTTGGCCGTCGCCGCCACGAGCGCCGCCGCGATGATGATGGTCAGCACCTGGGCCACCGCCCGAGCTGCGGCCCCTCCTCCATCTCGCCGTCGCGGACGTCGTCGCCGCCGCCGCCGCCCTCCAGAGCACCAACACACACAGAAACAGAAACTTTCGGAGGCCCGCGAGGAGTTGTTGGGTCGCGGCCGTCGTGCGCGGAGCGCGCCAGGGGCAGCGCCTGAGGCGGCCCTGCAAAAGGGGGCATACCCGACCAACAAATCCACGCGGACTTCTTAACGTTTATGCTTGCGCGTGATTGCTGTTCCTCGATCACCCTCCTCCTCTTCATTCCTTTTCATCCGCCTCCTCCTCCTCCTCCTTCCAGCAACTCTTCCTCATTCTAGCCGTGTCGGCCCTGGCGTTCCCGAGCAAGCGGGCTTGCGAGAAGACTATTCGAGGCGGCTCTCTTGCTCGCGTCGGAGGCCTGGCGGATTGTGCTAAATACTACAGCGCACCTTCTTGTAGTGATTCGCCAGCGTCAGCATCTGCCACTTCGCTTCAGAACGCAGCCCGGTGAGGCAAGGATGGATATCCTGAGCACGTCTCATGCAGCGGACTGCAGAGAAAGCTTGAAACCCGAGAGGGAGGAGGGCGGCGACCACAAACAAGGAGGACGGGAAGAAAGGGGATTTGGACGCCCGAAATAAGTGCGGGTAAAATGGGTACGATGCCCAACAACAAAGGTTGTCCGAAGCCAACAGCGGCGGCTGTCGTGCTGGCGGCCTCCTGTCTCAAATGGACAAACTCCGCGGCGACACCGACGGCGAGTCCCGTTCAAAACGAAGGGGCACTGCTGTCAGTCTGTTGTACCCCTGTCGATCGTCCCGAAGATGAATGGGGCGGCCTGGCGGCCAAAAAGCGGCTGCGAGCTTCCGCAGGTGCTCAGCAGGTGCCAGGCTGGTCCGTTTGTCTTACAACCCAGCGGCCTGGGGCGGGGCCGCCGACAGACCGGGGCTCTGCCACGGCATGGCATGGCCAGGGCATGGCCTGGCGATGCATTGAAGACCGCCCGTCCCAGCCTCCCCCTCCTCCTTCTCTCCTCCTCCTCCCTTTCCTCCTCCTCCTCCTCCTCCTCACTTTCTCCTCCTCCTCCTCCTCCTCCTTTTCCTCCTCCGTCTCTCCTCCTTCTCTCCTCCTCCCTTTCCTCCTCCTCCTCCTCCGCCTCCTCCTGCTGCTCCTCCAGGGCCAAGCGGCGGCCCACCCCTGGCACTGGCAAGCAACGTTTTGACTAAAGAGTTCGTGACCGGGTGGAGACGCCGCTGCGGCTGAGGCCATTGGTTGCCCCTGCCCCTGCTCCTGCTCCTCTTCCTCCTCCTCCTCCTTCTCCTCCTCCCCCTCTCCTATCCTTATTCCTTATTAGAATATACTCCTACTCCCCCCTCAGGCCGGCAGATAGCGGGCGCATCCGGGTGGTCCCATCCTAACCGGTAAAAAACAATACAAAATCAACATTTTTCTTATTTTTTCCTCTCGACATGGACGTCCTGTCGTCCACGGCGATAATCCATTGCAAAAAATACCACAAAGAGCACACGCGCGCGTTCATGTCAGAATCCTACCGAACACCGTGTGTTTGCAAGCATTTCAACATAAAAACATCAAAAACCCAATGCTTTTTCACAAAAATTGTACAAATTTCCCGCCCGGGCTCTCTTGCTGAAATCATAGGAAAACCATAGGAATCTTAAGAATTCTGTCAAATCCAGCGATTTCACGTCATCGCGCGGTGCACTCGCGATGCTCTGTCATGCACCCAGGCCGCGAATCCTGTGCAAAAAATACCACAAAGAGCACACTCGCGCGTTCATGTCAGAATCCTACCGAACACCGTGTGTTTGCAAGCATTTCAACATAAAAACATCAAAAACCCAATGCTTTTTCACAAAAATGCTTTGGGGTGTCCTGTCAGACCGTCGGGCTTCCTCCGGCCACCTCTGGCTTCCTGCGGTGTACCGGGCCATTCTCGACTCGTCTGGCAATGCGTGCGCGGCATTCAACACGCGCTCGCCAGTTCCCGTCGGCAACCGCCATCGCGGCCGCATCAGCTGTACCAAACCGGCTGGCCGGTGTGACTTCGGCCCCCAGTTGTGCCAGCTTTGCTTCTTATGTTGTGGGAGGGCGGGTGGGACTGGGCATGCCATGCTTGACTCGCTCGAGCAAGAGTCAGGGTCCTCGAACTCCTCCACCTCCCCCGTGTCTGGTCCACCCCCACCCTCGGGTGGGGGTAGTCGGCACTTACCACCCCCCTCTTTGAGCGGAGCCTGCCGCGACCCACAATTGGCTCTAATTGCTCTCGGCAGGGCAGTGACTTTGGCACTTTGTAGCTCCGCTAAAAAGACGGGGAACGCATTGCTCTCAACAGCTGTGAACACCGAACATTACCCCCTTCATCCTCCTCACATGATGTAGGACCCGTCTCTTCGATGCTGAGGTCTTCGCGCCTGGGATCAACTCAGCTGGGCATTGCCAGGAAAGTGGCACCCACTTGCTCGTGCTGGGGAGGGGGCCGGGGTCCTCCAGCTCCTCCGCCCACCTTCTCGTGTCGAGTCCCCCAACCACGCTGGGGTGGGGGCAGTCAGCACGAATGGTACCTCCTCCATGAAACGAGGTCTGCCACGACTCACTCTTAGACCAAAGCTCGTCCCCCTCCTCCTCAAGCTCCTCTCTTCTTTCTCCCCCTCCTCCCCCACCCCCTTCTCAATGCCTCAACTGTTGCACAGACAGGCGCAACCTAGCCAGTAACCACTACACACTCCAGCCTCACGCGAATGCGTCGAGCCATAGTGGTAACATGAATAGCATCAACAATGTTCCAACAACAGCTTACCGATGAAACCAACAGCCTCTTCTTTGCTGCAGCACCGCGAGCGTCACAGCTACAATGTGTAGGCATGCCGTACCCACATCCCATGCCACCACACCGTACCACATGTGCTGTGCACGCGTTTTGGCCTACATCATCAGGGAAGCTCACCAGCCAAACGTTCC
Organism: Prorocentrum cordatum; assembly: GCA_963575745.1. Classification (NCBI taxonomy): domain Eukaryota; class Dinophyceae; order Prorocentrales; family Prorocentraceae; genus Prorocentrum; species Prorocentrum cordatum. The sequence continues at coordinate 223,884 of CAUYUJ010017215.1, forward strand.
CCCAACATGGACAAGGAGCACAACTCTGCTAGTGCCCACCAGCCTCGCCCCCCACCCAGGCTAGGCTCAAGGAGGGCGTGCACGCATGGACGCGTATCTTAGGGACAGAGATGTGGGGGTGGCAATGAGTAGGTTGCCTTGGCTCTCCTTTAAGACAAGATCGTTGCAGCAGCACTGCTTTGATGGACCTGGATTTTCCACGAAGAGGACGGAGCGGGAGGCAGAAGCGGAGTGGGAGGAGGGAAGGCGGGGGAGGGGAGGGAGGAGGGAGGGAGAGGCCTGCCCCTTGCCCTATTGTTCTTCATGTGCCATCCACTGCAGCGCGAATCACGGGGGCGAAGCGTGCTGCCCACTGCGGCTGAGTCCCTGACTCCGTCGGTTGTCCCCTCGTTTGGCACACGCGATGCCGTTTCAGAAGCTCGAAATCAAGGTCTCCTGGTTGTAGCCTTGAAAGGTAGCGCCAGCTCCGGCGAACCCACACTGGGCCGGAGAGAACAACTCATCATGGCTCCTCTGAGACATCAGCGCGCAGAGGAGAACACCTGAAACTCTTGTGGGGATTCCTTCGAGCCATACCCTGTTCTCCAGCCGCTACAGCAAGTAGCACATCGGGCGAGCAATACCAGTTATGTCCTACCTCTCTCAGTCATGCTGATCGGGGGCCGAGGCGTTCCCTTCCTGCCCCCCCCCCCTCCCGATCCCCCGCCCTTTCGGGCCACGGGTGGCCTGCCAGCCACCCTGACCCGACGGCGGCCGCTAGGCGAGGCACGGTGCCCCCAACAAGCCAGCTCTGCAGCATGGCCTCCAGGGGGCGCCGTCGCGGCAGCGATGAAGGAGCAGCGGATGGCAGGAGAGAGGAAGACCCAAACCTCCGGCGTCCCGGAAAGATCGGGACGGCCAGTTTTCCCTGAGCGTGGACCTTTGGAGGGCTGCTTCGGGTCCCAGGGGGGAAACTGCACAGCATGAAACACCCGTCCCAAAGATGCGACCTAGAGGGCTGGGGGCTCGTGTCACGAATATACATATTTCGGATGCGCGGGAAAGGGAGGGGAAAGGACAGAAGAGGGAAGTAGGAGGAGGGAACAGGGAACGGGAACAAAGGAGGGGAGGAGGAGGGACGAGAGACGAGGGACAGGGAGAAAGGATGGAAGAGAAGAGAAGGAACAGGCATACCTGGAGCGATTCGTCGGGAACGCGTAGCAAAGCATACACCGACAGAGAGAGAGACGAAGAGAGATAGTAAGGAGAAGAGGCTAGGAGGAGGAGGAGGGGGAGGAGGAGAGGAGAGGAAATGAGGAAGAGACGGGGAGGGAGCAGAGAACAGGAAAGAGAAGGCCGAGTCCTGCTTCAAGGGCTCTGGCAGACGTCCACATGGCCCCCTCGAGAGCACCCCCGAATCCCACACACGGTGACATCCCGTGGAGCGCATCTTCTTCGCTTCCACCCGCGTCCGCAAACCTTCCGCCGGCGGAGCCGCCATCGCCTTGCTTCCGCCGTCCTCCGCTGGCCTTCCGCCGAGGGCGAGGCGTCGACCCCGTCGGGGGCTTCTTCGAAGCCCTCTCCGTCCGCTGCTCCCCGAGGCCCTGGGGGTACGGCTCCGGAGCGGAACTTGTGGATGTGCTCTTGCGACTTTCTTCTGCAGCAGCTCCTGGGAGCCTCCCATACCGTCTCGTTGGCTCTTGCGAATCAGCACTACATCGACACCAAATCGACGCTAATCGAGGCTAAGTCGGCGCTATCTCATCGATTACCAGACGCTAAATCGACGCGAATGCATTTCAAAGACGGAATTGCGTGGGTTCACAGGGCTCCCATGATTTGCTACATAATTCTTCGAAAGAAGAATCGAATTGAGAGCGAGACCGCAGATCTCCGGCAGAAAGACAGAAAGGTAGACCCCACTCGTGTTCGACCAACTGCTTGCCCCATCCCCCCCTTCCCCCCAATTCAAAGTTGGCTCTGCACTCGCGCGGGCACTGGGAGTCCACCTTCCCTGCCCTCTCACGCATGTGCCGCCGAATACCCAAGACCAGCTTTGGATCTGGGGTGATGGGGGGGGGGCCAGAACCAGGGGCTGTACACCCTGCGAAATGCTTAAGAAATCATGGGTTAAGAAATTCATAGTCTCAGAATTTGAACAAAAACCCAACCTTTCTATTAAAATATTAAGATTTACATTGAAACGTTAAGAATAATCGAGACCATGGCCGAAATCTTAAGTTTTCTTAAGCATCGCCTAAGGTGTACTTTGTTGTCCCTCTACGGTCGCACCCAGACTTGGGGAAACCAAAAGGTACCAATACCGCTAGATGGTCCTCCGACCTCTCCTGGGTTGCGTTCTGGACAGGATTTCGAGGCGAGCCCAGCCGTGGCGACGAGGGAAATCCAGGAGGCCCTACAACGGGGAAACCGAGGGGAGGAGGAGGGAGGAGGAGGAGGAGGAGGAGGAGGAGGAGGAGGAGGAGGAGGAGGAGGAGGAGGAGGAGGAGGGGGAGGAGGAGGAGGAGGACGATAAATTGAGGAAATCCCTCCCCGAGTTGGGCGTGCAGCGGCACCAGAACTTTCCTTCCCCATCCTCTGAAGCACTGCACACTGGCGGCGGGAGCCGCCCCTCCGAGCGGGAGCGCCCGCGCCGCCCTGCCCCCCCCCCCGGGCGCGAGCCACGACGCTGTCGTAGGCGCCCGCCGGCTGCTCCACCGCGAGGGGCAGCAGGCCGGCCGAGATCGCGGCCGCGAGGCGAGCGTCGACCTCATGACGGGGGGTGTGGACTGTCATGGCGTCCGCTCTTTCGATTCGTCCTCTTTCGTTTCGTCCGCTCACGGCTCGTCCTCTCTCGAATCCCGGACGAATCGAAACTGGACGAATCGAAGCCAAGGAATCGAAGCGGACGAAATCAAGCGGACGAAATGAAACTCGAGCGAAATGAGGCGGACTCCTGGCGATGGGGTGCTGGGTTTTGGCGGCGAGCCAGGGGGAGAGTGGAGAGGGGGCATGCCTCCTCAGAAGGCGGCGGGGCTTCTCAAAGGCGGCGGGGCTTCTCTGGGAGCCTTCTCCGAAGACGCAGAAAACTTCCCAGACGACTCAGAAACTTCTCAGAAGACACACACACACCACTTATTAGGAGACACGGAATACTGATCCGACCCTTTCTCCGCGGCGCGCCGCCGAGGTTCGGGACGCCCGAGATTGGAGACTGACAAGATGGTGACGATGCCACACTGCGAATGGTGTCCACCGCCTTCGGGCAGAGGGCGGTCGTTCCAAATGGACGACGTTCGCGGCAGCACCAGCTGCGACGTTTCCAAGCTGGAAAAAGACTGCTGTCGGTCTCCATCGGTCTCCATCCCATGTCGGTCGGCACGAGGTGATCGAGGTATGAGAATCGAAGCACATTCCCCAAACAATGCTTGCACGTACGTACGGCTTCTTGCATGGCGTCTAATAAATGGCCAAGGGTTCTGTGCTTTCGCCCAATGTCTGCCCGTGGGCGCCTCGAGGGCGCCTCGTGACCTGGCATGGGTTTCCGAGTTTCCGCCTGGCCACCCTGTCGACGCTTCGTGGGCACCTCGTGTGCTGGCTGCTCGTAGCCGCCTCGCGTGCTGGCTGCACCATGCTGCACGCACGGCATGGATTGCACCACATAGATCGCATCGCATAGGCCTGCACCACATTGCCCGCACAACACAGCTTGTACCACACAGGTTGCGCCACATAGCTTCCACCACAACTATTGCAGGACATGGCTTGAGCGACATAGCTCGTACCAAATGGCTTGGGCTCCACACCTGCAGATGTGTTATCACGCCTGGGGGGCTTCAGGAGGCGTCCAAGACAGGACGGGCGCCGACACCGCTCGACGCGCATGCGGGGAGCGCCTCCTGCGCAGGACGGCGTTGGGCCTGTGTCCCATCGCTGGTGCATCGTCTTGCCAGCCTGGCGTCTTCGCGGACAGCGTGGGTCAGGGATGGCGGTGCAGGGGTGAGGGAGGTCACGTCACTGCGCGGTTCGCACTGCGAGATGCTTGAAGCGCGATTGTCTTCACGGTCTGACGCCGCCCCTAGGCAAGAACGATTCTCTAGTCCAGGCCGCGACGCAAGAAGCGCGATTATCTTTTCGCCCATGCGGGTGTCCTGAGGGAGGGTGATGCTTGATAAAGGTCGTAAGCCCTGCAGCACGGACCTACGGTTGATTCAATTCAGCGGTCTACCCTGCAGGTGACCTAGGGAAGGGGAATTTTTGGTAAGAGTCGTAACCGCTGCGGCACGGACCTCAGGTCGATTCAACCCAGCGACCTGGTCCTTCAGAGTCAACAGTAGGACTGGTGAAGCCAGGATCAGTCACACCGAAAACATTCAGATCAGTACTACTGGCCTCGCTGGTCCCCATGATGACTCTCGTGGCCAGATGTCCGAACTGAGACGGCATGGACTCCGCAGGAGATCGCGGTGGAGAGGAAGGCGATGTTTCGCCATGCCATGCCCGATGACGCCGCGGTGACCCAGAACCTTGTGAGGTCATTGGGCCAGGGCCGCCTGTGTGGGTTTTCTCAAAACGAACGGATGCTCTCAAAACCAAAACAATATTCTCAGGGCATAAACCCGACGTACTACTACAAGGCTGTCTCAACCAGAACTGTTCTCTAAGAACATTTTGTGCAGACCACAAGGGGTCGTTAGAGCACGCTCTAGTGGGCCAACACGAGGGAACAAAAAGGCACCGATACCGCTGCTCTCCAGACCTCTTCCGAGGTTCTATCTGACCATAATTTAAAGCAGAACCCAGCCGTGGCGACGAGGGAAGTCCAGACCGAGGTGCGGTACCTGTATTTCTCCTCCCCCGACTACAGACAAGCCTGGGCGCTTCGCCACTGCTCGAGGGACAGCCACAGCTTGCCCAACCAATCAACGGCGCGCTGGCGGCCGCTGGCACAGAGCATGCAGCCTGGCCTGGAGGGACCCAGGCGGAAGCCCGCCCTCGATCAGTGGCTCAGACATGGGGTCCTGATAGATGGGGTCCCAAGGATACGAACGGATCCAAGGGTGGATTTGCACTGTCTGAAGTACCTCGTCCTTAGGACCACACCCCTCAGGACCCCATCTTGTGTGAGCGTCGCGCACAAGGGGATAGGGGGAGGGGGAACAGCTTCTTACAAGGAGGCTGCTTCTTAGGAGGCGCGGGCCAAAAAGCGATGGATTGACTTGCGCCTTCTAAGAAGCAGGGGTGCTTCTAAGAAGCCTTCCCCCCTCCCCCTGGCCCCCTGTGCGCATGGCTGATCTTGAACCACCGGCTTGAAGCGTGGAAGCCGCAAGCTGGTCCAGAGCGTGGCGCCCGGCTCCACGACCCTTCGCTCTCGGCCTCCGGCCTCCAAGGCGCTGCGCGCGGTCAGCCTGCGGCAGCGAGGCGCCTGCACTGGCGCCGACAGCGGACTAGTCGCCGTCAGCCGTGCCCTCTGTGTCGAAAACGCCAGTGCGGGTCTGTCAGCGGGGGTCGCACGCCCCTCCTCCAGAGGAGGCAGTCCGAAGCGAAACCAAACAGGTGTCTGCAGTAGGGGATGCGCGCGAGCAAGTGCGCAGAATTTTCCACGCTCCACCCGCGTGAACTCCGCGGGGCCCGACTGCGCAGGCTCGCGCAGAAACCCTTGCTTAGGTGTCCTCGCCGTCTTCGCCACCGCCATCCGCCACATTTGCATTGCCTCGCGTTTGCTTGCTCATGGCCCCACCAGGGTGCCCTCCTTGATATAGCGCGCCGTCACGGCCAACTCGCCCCATCGCTGCCCCGTCCCGCGCTCCTGCCAGTGCCACCGCCAAAAGGCGCGGGCCCGCCATCGGCGAGCAGACGCCGGTGGCGGCGACCACCACCGCGAACGCGAACAGGAGGTCCGCACCCGATACAGTATTCTTCTCTGACTACCTACCAGACCACCCCAACCCAACCCGAAGACCCGAATTTCGGGTTGGGGGGGTATGGGCTCCATATGTGTTTTTTCGATGTTCCCGGACCCCCCCCCACTAGAAATCGAGGGTAAATCTGAGCCTTCGGGTTGGGTTGGGGTGGTTTGGTGGGTGGTGATTCTCTTCTCGCGCAGTGGCAAATCCACGCACACGGCCGTACTTGGCGGTGCGGCGACCTACCCATCTCTGGAAGCCAAATGCGTCTCATCGACCGGCACGCCACAGACCTGTCCAGACTTTGGCGCGCTCGCACGAAATTCTATACTTCAATGCAGGAGGGGAGGAGGCGAGGAAGAGGGAGGAGAGCCAGACGGACGATGAGGCGACGGCCCAAACATGTTCTCAGCACAAGGTGGGAGGCTGCTTGCCTCGATCTTTACCCAGCACGCGAGAATACAAAACACAGAGCTAGGTGCATGACCTGGCAGCTCCGATGTACCACGCTGCCAGCGAGCACCGGAGAGCACGAACCGAAACGCGAACACCAGTAAGTATGTGCCGGCCGAACGCCGACCTTGCAAACACAAAGAGCAAGTCGTTAGTGAGCACTCGACGGGCTCGCGAACGATCCCTCTTGGGAAAACTGGGTTTTGTCCTCATGGGTTCCTCGACCGCCTTCTGTAATGCGGGGGGTAAAGCTCGTCAGCAGCGCAAATCTCCAACTGGCGAATTAGATCACGACAAACGGGCCGAGAGGCCACAGGCGAAGACAGAAACGCACTTAGTGATCCAGGCACTGGCAGGCGCGCGCCAGAAGATCTGCCCCCGACGCGAAATATCTCGTGGTAGCCTCGACCTCTGCTCAATCAGCACGCGGCCTTTAGTATAATGCTGCAGTGAGCTGGCTGACTGCCGACGGCCACGTCTACGGGCAATTTCCACGCTGCCGCCCTCTCCCAGGAAGTGAGAGGCGCCAGCGCGTCGAAGCCCGCGGGCAGAACCAAGAGCTTCCAACCTCAAATCCGCCGACCCTGTCGGCGTGTGTGAGGGGCTTGTCCGTCCAAGTCGTCATCTCCTTCATTCGTTGGTCGTCGTCTCTGTCGTCCCTTTTCCCTGCCTCCCCCTTTCCCAGGGCTCGTCGAACCCCCCCCCCCTTTCCCAGGGACCCCCTCCACGCGCCAGCCAAAGCGAAGTTGAGCAATGTCGCAATCGAGTCGAAGGGAAGCCCCTTCCCTTCGATCCCTCCCCCGCTGGGGGCGGGGATCCCCGAGGGGGGGGCCCGGGGGGGTCGGTTCCGATGCGACGCCCTCCCGGGGAGCCCCCGAACCCAAAAAAGCACGGACGACGGGCCAACAGTGCCCCAAGAGGCCCTAAGACGGTCCAAGAGAGCCCCGAATCGCCGAACGATTTGTCCAAGACCCCTTGGCGGTCTCCAGACGGCCCAGGAGGCCTGCAAAGCGCCCCAGGAGGCCTCCAGGAGCTTTCCCATGAGAGCCCCAAGAGGCAAAACTCATGGATTTCCCACGCGTGTTTGAAAGATTTTGGCGTTTTTGTTTCTTGCCTCTTCCGTTTCCTGACGCGCCGAGACGGCCCAAGAGGCCCTCCAGATCGCCCCGAGACGGCCCAAGAGGCCCCCAAGAGGGACCCCAAACGGCCGAAGAGGGCCCCAAGACGGCCCAAGACGCCTCCAAAACGGCCCAATAGGCCCCCAAGACGGCTCCAGGAGAGTGCCCAAACGGGGGACCCGAACTGACACTTCGAGCCCTCAGCCCCAAGAGGCCCCCAAGAGGCCCCGAAGAAACCCCAAGAGGCCCCAAGAGGGTCCCAAGGGGCCCCCAAACTACCCCCCAGAGGCCTTCGAGAGCGCTCGGAAGAGACCCCAAGAAACAACCCTGAAGACTCAACCCGCATCAGCGTCGTCGTCACTACCGCCGCCGTCGTACCCCTCCAGGGACGGGTCCCGGAGCTCAAAAAGGCCCCTGGACGAGCGAAGATGGCTCCGAGACGACTTCAAGACAGTTCAAGAAAGCGTTGAATCGCCGAACGATATCTGCAAGACGCCTTCGCAGCCTCTGGACGGCACCATAGGCCTGCAATGCGGTGCAAAATGCCTCCAGGCGCTATCCCACGAAGGCCCAAACAAGCAGAATCCATAGATTATCATCCGTTTTCCGCAGATCCTTGAGTTCTCGTTTCTCTCGCTCCCCGAAGCTCCCAAACAACCCCACAGGCCCCCAATGTCGCCCCGAAATACCCAGAGAAACCTCCAACAGAATTCTCTCCACCTCCGATTCACCCCCCCCCCCTGCTTCCCATCGCTTTCATCTTCGTCGATCTCGGGGTCGGCGGCGCCGGCCGCAAGGCCTTCGCAATCCAACGGGCCCCCCGCCAGGTTCGACGGTGGGGGGCCTGGAGAAAAAGAAAAAAAACACTGATCCTCGGGGCCCAGCCATCGCAAAATACCCCCCATCAAGGCTTTTGCCGAACTCATCTCTGAGACAACTCCTTGGCCAGACCCCGTCTTGACTTGCCCCCCCTCGGCGCCTCCCCCAAATGGAAAGAGGAGCTGCCGCGGCGGCTCTCCGCGCAGTGCCCCGCGCGCAGTTGCGCCCAGCCCAGCTCGCAAAGCCGCCAGTCGAAGGTCAGGTGGGCGGCGACGGCTTCCATCGCGAGGCCCTTCACGAGAAGGGCCAGGATGGCGCGCGCGATGCCCTCCTTGGGAACTAGCGCACCTTCTTTGATCTGCTGGAACCGCGACCAGGCTTGAAGAGCACGATGCGCGATCGGCAACCTCTCCCTGTGATCTTCACAGATATGGCGGGAACCATGGGAGACGCATGAACCCTTCGTATACTGAGCATTGCCGATGTAACACACGTCTTTCAGACACCTCGCCAGAGCCAGATCCCTCTTGGCCACTGCGCTAAAAAGGGGGCCCGAGCGCTGCATGTCACAAAAAAAAAGCGGACTTCGACCTCGCACTTTAGATTCGCAACGTCATCAACGGCACGAGCAGTCAGTCGGTTGTTCAACGCCCCCCCCCCAACCCCACCCCCACTTACATTGACCCAGGCTGGGGCCCGTCTCTTCTGCAGCGGTGGAGGCGGCGCCCTCGGCCGACCGCGAAATGGCTTCTCCGCGCCCGATCCCCCCATGGCTTCAGCGGCCATCGAGAGGGGGCCCAAACCATGAAACACACAAAGCCATCTCACCCACGTCGTCGACGTTCGCCAGGCGCCCTCACTGACTTGAGAACGGAGCGCAAAGAGCGGGGAATCATCCTGCCCGAATGCGCCTGAGAAGTCTTCGCGTCGACCCCGCTCGGCATCCCTCTCGATGGTCCGTCGGGGTGGTTGAACTCGCTCGGCGCCCGTTTGAAATGGGGCTCGAAGCCCGCGGTCATGGCGATGGCGGCTGCCGCCCTGCAGAGCCTCAGGATCTCGCGCGCTTTCGAGCGGCTCCTCGACACGGCCCCGAGAGCGACGAGGGGGTCGGTGTAGATGGGCACTCGGTGGTTCCGCGCTTTGGGCGCCCCCTCCCCAAGTGCCCCACCCGCGACCATCACCGCGCCCCTGGACTCCAGCAGATTGTCGCGCTCCAGCCTGCCCCGCTTCCCGCTGAACAGGGGGCCCCGCCTCTCCGCCGGCGCGAAAGCTGATCCAACCGCCAGCGGAACTGCTTGCGCTGGGGCTGATCGACGATCGACCATGGCGAGATAAACCCTACCGCGCGCCTGCTGTCAAGGGCTTCTCTGGGCTGCGCCTGTAGAACTGAGCTGCGACCGCCGCGCGCTGGCGGCAGAGGTCCTTCGGGCACGGGCGCGCGATCTCCGTCCAGAGCTCTCCGTTCTCGCGCCGACCTCTCGGCTCTCGGCGCGGCAGCTCCGCCATCGAACATCTGCCCGCTCGACCCGTGCAGCGCCGCCCCGCGGCCGCTGGCTCCCCGAAGTTCCCGATCAGGCGGGCCGGCCTCTGCCACGGCCCCCCGAACTGGCAGACGCCAAAGCCGACCGAGGCGACGCCCGCCCTCTGCAAGAGGGCCATCGCGGGCGGGCGCGCCCACATGAGGGAGCTCAGCGGGTTCTCCAACACGAAGGGGCCCCGGGCCGCAAGCGCTCGAGCGCCGCCCCCAGTGCGATGCGGCAAAGAGCGCTGCCAACCAAAACCTGTTGGCGGCAACTCTGGGAGAGGCTGGCTAGCCCATGAAGGGGCCGCTCGAGATCTCAACGTCGGCATCGTGGCCCGGGAGAACGCAGCGCATGACGGAGCTAAGTGAACCACCCAGTACGCTCCTGACCTGAACTGCTCCAGGAACCTGGCCAGGTTCACGGGCTGCAGCACGTCCTATGACGAGCCCCTCTCGATGTTCCCGGGGTCCGCCCACGACCCCGGCACCTCTCGGACCGCGCTCGAAAGATTCTCGCTCCCTGAGAAATGCTCCAGGAAACCCTTCTTATCGACCTTCGCCTGCTCGGCCTGGTCCTGGACCCCCCCCTCCTCCTCGGCCGCCTCGGCCCTTCTCCTCGACGCCGCCGTCCGTGATGACTGCCCCGAAGCCCTCGTTCACCGCGTCTGCCGCGCGGGCCTTGCCCCGCCGCGGAGCCTCGGGGGGGCTCTCGGAGAATGCCGACATATTCGGCGTAGCCATCAGCTCGCTTCACCTAAGTTATCACCTCCTCGGCTTCGTCAAAAGAGTGGGGCCACTTGAAAAGATTGTCTGGCACAACTTCTTGCGTTCTCCTCAACCGGTTCGTCGAAACTCCGTCGAGCTCGGTAGCACCTCCGACGGTGTCTCGCCGTAGGCATTCGTCGTGACAGTCATCCTGGCTGTCAGCTCAATAGTGTGGTAGCGAATCGTCATCTTCATCGTCCGGCTCGGCGTCTTGACGCTGAGCCTCTTCCGGTTCGGCGGCGTTTCCTCCTGGGGTCGTTCGTCATCGCCTTATCGTCGCCTCGAGAACCCTGGCAGCCCTCTGGGCAACCGTCGTGTGACGAATCCACGATCAGGAACGTGTCGGATCTGTCCGGCTCAGCACTGGAGTGTCCAGCAGGCGTATGTCGTCGCCGAGGGCGTCTCGGTGCTTGGGAATTCGGAAACACGCTCTGCTGCCGATGCAGCGCACAACGGAGGCGCTGATGACTCGTGTAAATTGTTCCGCGACCGTCTCGCGACGCAATGATGTATTAGTCTGCGTAGCAGCTACAAAGGGGCCCGCCCGAGCCACAACAGGTATGACGGGCACGAGGGGTAAGAGCAGCAGCGGCACTAGCAGAGACCAGAAAGTGCACATAAACACAATGACAATTAAACTGGTGACTCCAGAAAATGCTCGCGGGCAAAACAGATGCACTATGTTCGTCGGACAAACATTGGCGCTTGAGGATGTATGCTGAAATGCTAGCAAAACTACGGTGACTGGAGTGATGTCGGCACGTTTGAGCGCAATCTGACATGGTGGTATAGATTGTAAGATCTGCATATAACGTATATGTCTGAGATAGATGCACGCGCGCATGGTATGTTTTGACACGGCTGATGGGGGGTCGGTACCCGCTCGCCTTGGACGGCATGACGTCGAATGAAAAATGAACGGTCAGGCGGAACCAGATGTGCTTTGCAAAACAAACAGATGAACGATCACGTCCAGACTCGGGAGGGGGGTGGATCCTGCAATTCTTTGGGACGGAAAATATATGTGGTACAAGGCATGTGGTGGATAGGGCAAGCAGTTATGCAAGCTATGGGTTGAAGCCAACGTGGTGCAAGCAGTGTGGCGCCAGCTATATCGTGCTTTTATGTGGCGCAAACAATGCGGCGGAAGTTGTCCGGGGCAAGCGATGTGGTGCAGCCAACGATTGAGGCGCTCACGAGGCGGCAACGGGCGGTAACCAAGCGAAAACCTCGCACTCTGCGCCCACGAGGTGTCCACGAGTCACCGGCAGGCGGCCACCAGGCAAAACACTTGGAACCGAACACCACCGAACTAGGCGCCCACGAGGCGGCCACAGCGAGAAACAAACAGAGCCGCATGCCAACTACGTGGGCAAGAATCCACGCATGCTAACACTGTTTTTGGGAATATCCATGTTTTGAATCCTGCTCGTGGGAACAACATGTTGGAGATGCAGCCCCCTCACAGGACGGTATCAGGGGAGAGAAGAGAATAGCACTCACACTGAATAGTAGTGGAAGGAGGGGAGGCGGAGGGAGGAGGGAGGGACGGAGGTGAGGGGGGCGGGGCAGGACGGGGGAACAAGATCGGGAGCGGCAACAAGAGCTGGTTCAAGAGGGCCCGTTCTGCGCTACGGAAGTTGGTGCCGCCCGTGCCCCTGGTCTTTCTCTTCTTGAGATGTTCGAGCGGGGCCGAACGCGCGAAACCAGCCCTGTAGCAAGGCGGAGGGATGGGGGCGAGAGGGCAGGGAGAGGGGAAGGGGGAGGGGCGGGGGCCAGGCCCGCCCCATGGCTGAGGCTGTCGCCTGCGCCGCAGGAGCGCGGGGAGGGCCAGCGAACGCAGGCGCCTCAGCTGCAGGCGGGCGGGGGAACATGTTCGCTGTGAGGGGAGGGGCTCCTTTCTCGCCATGTTCCTCCCCTTTCTCCTCCTTCTCACCCCTTTCATCTTTCGCCAACTCCTCCTTCTCGACCTCCTTCTCTCATCCTGCTACTCCTCTTTCTCAAACTCATCCTCCCTCTTTCTCGCCCCCCCCGTCTTCCTGGCAAGCTGTTTTGGCACCGATGCCACCGACGGCTCGACCAGGCGTCTCGAAACATCTCTTGTTGAATACTACAGATGCGCGCAACGTGCCAACCAGCGACCAGCCAACCAACTGACACCGTCAAGTTCGACAACAAGCCAATCAGCCTAGCTGCCAAGACACCCAATCGACAAGGAAACTAACCAACATACCGACTAAGCGCGGCCATGCGAACAATCTGAGCGGGGGCCGGCAGCAGAGGGCGAAGCTCTCAAATAGGATAGGTGGATTGTGGATCGTGGGACAGGTATCAGAAATATATCATCACAACTCACTGCCAAATTATCACTGCTCCGTGGGTTGCCGCATCGTTGTCACAACAATCAGCCCACCCACCGTCGCCAACAACATTAACACGCATCCGCTTGTGAAGCGTGAAGCAACTCGTGAGGAAGCTCAGCCGTCACACGGTTTCCCACAAAGCTCGCCAAACACGCAAGCCGAAAACTCAAACCATCCCCCCTCATCCCTCCCCCGTATCTCTGGACGCCCGAAGTGGGTACTGTACGGAAAAAATCGATGCCCAACTACGTTAACCAAAACCGACAGCGTCCGCTGATGGGCATGCGGCCTTACTCAAATGAACAAGGCCCGCGGCGGCACCAACAGCCGACCCGGTTCAAGACGGACAAAAACTGCTGTTGGTCTTCGTACCCCTTCTTTCGCGCACCCATTCCGACCGTCACGAGGATCACACCCGAAGGGTGGCACAGGGCGGCGTGCCAGGCCCTGGGGCCCGCGCCAGCTGCCAGGCCACGCCGCTCAGGAGGGCCAGGGCCAGCGCGAGGGGCAGCACGCTGCGGGAGCGGGCCATGTCTGCGCGGAGTGGGCACCGAGGCCAGCCCAGGAGGCCAGCGGCCGGCGGTCTCCGGTAGGCTTGCTCACGCTCGGCAGTCTGACCCCCTCGTGTCCGGCCGTTCGGGGTTCAATGTGTGGCTTGCCGTCGTGGTCGCTGGCTCTCTCGATCTCGCACTAGAGTGCGGCCCCCGCAGTCACTTCTCGCCACGACGTCCGCCTCATTCTCCTCAGCCTCCCAATACTCCTCCGTCCTCCTGCATTGTGCTCCTGAACCTCATCTCTTCCTCCTCCTGGTCGTAATGCTCCTGTTCCTCCTTCTCATCCCCCCCGTCACTCACCACACCCCATCATCATAGCCACCACATGCACCATACTTAGGATGAACTGACATGTTTCGTCACGACTATTGTCGTCGTCCTTCTCCTCATGCACGTCCTTGTCATCGTCTCCATAATCATCATCATTATCACTCTCATCAGCATCATCATCAGCCGTATCGCCATTATCATAATCATCATCAAGAGTAACAGCAGCATCACCATCGTCGTCATCATCATCATCAGCATCCCCCCGACAATCATCATCGTCGTCAACAACAAGATAATAATCATAGCCGTCGCCGTCATCAGCATCACCATCAGCATCATCATCAACAACATCATCATCATCGTCATCATCATCGTCACCACCACCAACACGACCATCATCAGCACCGTAAGCATCATCGCTCTCATCGTCAACATCTCTATCGTCAGCGTCATCCTCAGCATTGTCATCAGTCTCATCATTATATATTATCATACGCATCGTCATCATCACATATGTACCCTCACCATCACCAACACAATCAACATCATCAGCAGCCTCACTAGGAGCAGCATCGTTAGTATCATCAGGTTCGTTGCCATGTATAATCGATACCATCGTCTTCAGAAAGGATGATGTCCATCCTGCTTCCGTAGGCCATGGGGGGGGTAGCACATTCGAGAGCATGATACTCCTCATCATCCATATCCTCCTCCTCCACCTCCTCCGACTCATCAACATCATCATCATCATCATCATCATCATCATCAGCATCATCAGCAACATCATCATCCCCATCATCCTGGCCGGCCTGAAAGACGAGCTCGACGCGCACTACCCGAGCGCCGTCGCTGACGCCCAGTGCGGCGCTGTCGGAGGCCGCAGGACAACCACGGCAGGCCTCGTTGCCGAACTCCATTCCTCTGTGACCAGACACAAGCGGGAATCTGTCTCTCGGTTCTCTCGGATATACGTGGACCTGTCCGCAACCTTCGACACCGTGCGCCGAGAGTTGCCATGGTTCCAGCCAGTCTTCGTGCCGCTTCCGTGCGCGACAAGCTCATTGAGCTCGAGTTCCCACTGGAAGTTCAAGATCGAGTTGTTGATTTTCTAGCCGCGGGCTCCAATCTTTTCGAGAACGCCGGTGCCCCTAAGGCCGCCGCTCGCCTGGTCCATGACTTACACGAGAACACTTGGCTCACCGCCCAGAAAGGGCAGGTGCATATGGACGACCTCGTCGTACTCACGCGTAAGGGGGCCTGGCAGGGATGCAAGATTGGCGCAATGATCTTCAACGTTATCTACGAGTACACCCTGTTCGGGAACCCTAGGATATCACGTGATACCAGGCTCTCCCTTGCCCGTTCTTTGTGTTGTTTTCCCGCCTGATGTCTCGAACAGACACACGGGTTGAGCCCACCCCAGACGCAAATCGGGTTTTGAACGATGCTCGCCTCCGCGTGCATCGCCAGATCTGCGACCGCTGCCGATTCGAAACAACAGGCTATGGTACAGACAATTCCGTGCTTGCCGACGTAGGGGAGCCCCCCACTGACATTCTCCTCCAGCGCCGCCTGGCCACTGCTTTCAGGACCCTAAACAGCGCCCCGAGAATGTTGATGGACCTCCGGTTTTGACAGTCTTCTGCTTCGGAGGCTTTGGCTGAGGATTTGACGTGGGCCTGGCAAACAGCGCCCGCCCTGAGATCTCTGCCAAATCCACGCCAAGACTCGAGGCCTTGGCTTGAGCTGGTTTCCAAACCATTTGAGTGGAAGCGCGCCTTGTCAGAAATTGATCCGGGCTTCTCAAGAATGCGTGCCCGGGACGTGGCCCCGGAGTTCTTTGACGCCATCGCCTCGGCTCCTTCGGCCAGTGCCCCACTCGTGTGCATGCGATGCCCTCCAGAGCGGCGTCGTTGCTGCACCAGCAACCGAGGCATCCATAGTCATATGTTTCGTGCCCACGCCGTCGGTAGCGACGCACGATATTATGTCAAAGACTCCTCTTACCCAGTCTGCAAGAAGGTATTCTGACGTACTGCTACAATCGACCTTCTGGCGTACAGGGCCAAGCGCTGCAGAGATTCCCTTGCTTCACTCAGCCCCCTCGCTGAGAGCACAGCTACTCGTCTTGATCTGGCTGATCGCGACAAGGCTCGTGAGATAGGCTGGACTGCTTGCCGGAGTCGCGCCTCGCCCAGTACAGCTCTCGCTGGTACGTGATCTTGTATTGCCGCCTTTTGAATCGTCACAGCTCGAGCTCTAACGTACGCAACAACAAATCCCCATCATCCTAAACAGAATCATGATCATGATCATGATCATCATCGTCATCATCATCATCGTCATCATCATCATCATCATCATCATCATCATCAGCACCATCATCAGCATCATCATCATGATGATCATCATCATCATCAACATCCGTATTAACATCATCATCATCATCATCATCATCATCATCATCATCATCATCATCATCACCGTCATATTCATCCAATCTTGCATCCCTATCTTCACTCTCGTGATCATCGTTCGCCTGCACCTACACGTCCACTTCTTCCTCCTCGCGCGCAATCCACGTTCCAAGACCAAAGGACGACAATCACCCGAACAATAATCAATCCTCTGCTCCTCAACTCTCCATCCCCCGTCTCTCCCTACTCCTTCATCTCCTCGTAGAATATACACCAGGATCGCCCCCTGGGAGGAGAATGGAAGGCTCCACGCCCTTGCCTCCTCATCATCGTCATCATCATCATCATCATCATCATCATCATCATCATCATCATCATCGTCATCATCATCCGTCTCCTCCCGCCCTTCCACCTCCCCATGCCAATTCCCTCCCTGCCACTGCCGACCACGTCCATCAGAAATCGATCGGGCCATCTGCCATCCACCCTGCCAAACGCATGATTGCCCATCGGGTTAATCGTCCAATACTGATTGCTCTAAAACGGTGGACCACGTGGTGGTGCTAATTCTTGGGGTTGGTTCATCCAAGCATTTCCCCAATGACTCCCCGCAGATCCCGAATCGCACCATCTCGGCCCCCGAAGGACCCTCGAGGGTCCCAAGAGGCACACATTAATGATGTGTTGTGAGTTTGCCGAACGATTCTGGATTATCGTCTTTACGGACGTCTGCTAAACCAAAACGGCGCGAGAGCCCCCCCCCCCCCAGACTGGCCCAAGGCGGCCCTATGTGCCCCAATATGACCCAGAGACGGCCCAAGAGGGCCCCAAAATGGCCCCCCGAGGCCCCCAAGACAGAAAACAAACCCTCGAGATGCCCCGAAAAGAGCCCAAGCGACCCCCAAATGGGGGAACCCGCAAGGACCTGCCGTAGACCCCGAACGCTTCTCCTGTGCGCCTCACACAAGCCCTCTGTGCGCCTCGAACAAGGGGAGAAAAAGGCAACCCGTAAGGCTCCCAAGGCCCCCAAGGAACCCCGCAACGAACGCGGACGAAGATTCAACAACGACCGCATGCCAACATCACGACGGGAAGCTAACAAACGACACGGGGGAGAAAAAAACGATCGCACTCGTCAGCGCTGGAAATCGCCACCCCAGTGGGACAAACAAATCAGAGAAGACGACTGCTAGGGAGCATCGTGTGATTATATGAATGAGTCGGGTGCCACATGGGGACATTGAGCGAGGAAGAGTCATATGCAGCAGTTCGCGAAGGTGAACAATTAAATCGGGCCTCGCGAATCGATCCTCCCCTTCGAAAAGACAAGTCTAGCATGTGCCACATATGTGGTGCAAAATGTGCGGTGCAACCTATGTGGTGCAATTCACTTGCCGAAGTTGAAGTTGTCAACTCCACTCCTCGCGCACTCATCTCACCCACCCACCCGCAACTTGGTTGGCAAAACCCATGCGGGAACGATGGCGTTGAGTGTTTGGTGTTGGCTGGTGCATCTCTGCGGCCGCGCTAGCCCGCGCATGCGCGCGCGCAGCGGCCAGCTAGTTTGGCACGACCGACGCGAACGCGGTGGCGCTGACCGCTCGGGCGAGTCGACGACCTGGGCGGGCGCGGTATCATGGCAACGTCGACAACGGTAGACACGATGATGATAATAGCGATGTTGGCGACGATGCTGACAGCGACGACGTGGCATCCAGTGACGGCGCCGATGCTGATCACGCCGGCGACGATGACGGCGTCCTCGCGTCAGTGATGCACGTTTTGGAAAGAATTCGAAATGCGCGCGCGGCAGACGCGCGAGAGGGGCTCGCATGGTGTTATTTGACGCGCGCAAGGGCGTTCGAACGATTTCGACATGCGGACGCGTGAAGCCCGTCTGGTAGCATGTTATGCAAACGTTGAGAACTGATGGTTTTCTTAAGTATTCGCAAGAACGCGCGCACACGCGTTTGTTGAAAATCCGTGTTGCGAAACTTTGTTGCTTTATGTTTTTGGGTACGCGATTTTGCAATCCTTCCGAAACCGAGAGTTGTTGAAGGATGTCGGCATGCGCGCGACGACGCGCGCGTGTGCACTTCGTCTCATCTGTTGCAAGGGACTCTTGAAATCTTCTGGTTTTTGATCAACGAGTGCGCGCGCATAGTGCTTTTGCAACGGAGCCGAAGGGGGACCGATACCGACTTGGCTGTGATAGTACGAACTCGCAGGTAGAATGGACATTGGGTCAGAGTCATATGTGGTTTGTGTATGTTCCTGGGGGGTCGATAAGTCCAGGGGGGGGAGGGTGGTAGAACCTACCTCCTTTCGAAAAAAAGAAAATCCATGTTGTGCAGTATAGGCGGCGACGGGATGGGCGGCGGCGACGGCGGCGGGGCGGCGACGGCGACTACATAGCCGCCAGACCTACGCAGAGGCCAAGAACATGGCTGGCGACGAGGCGGCGGAGGCGACTACATAGCCGCCAGACCGACGCACAGGCCCAGCTCCTTAGAAAACAAATAAGAGCACATACGTGCAAGCACTCTTTCGGGAATATTGCACCACCTAGAACGCACAACATAGCTTGCACCACACGCACTGCACAACCTGTACTTCCATATATACATATATATATATATTGCAAAACGTATATTGCACCACATCAGTTGCTCTACCTGGATTGCACAACATCTACTGCTAGAAACGCACTGCTTGGAGTACACGATGGCTAACCTCAAGAGTTCAATCAATATGTATGCGTGCATGTGTAACGTTTCCCTCTTGGAAAATGCGACCCTCGCCCTAGCGCCGCGAACATTATCTCGGAGCTCTCCAGAGCAGCATGGATGGATGTACATATCGCGTAGCGCCGAGCACGCTCGTCAAACAAAAGAACGAACAAATAAACGGGAGGAGAAACATTCAAAATGCGGCTCTCGCCTCGGCGCCGTGCGCATTCGTTTGAAAAGCTTCCAACAGTTAGAAGGGTGCAGGCCAACTCGGCTACGAAGTGCGGCTCTCGGCTGAGGCTCCCTCATATGCTAGAGCGAGAAACTCCAAATCATGTCATGGTTCCATGGGTGGAGGGCGGCTCCTTCTCAAACCAGGCCTCTCGCTCAAGTCGTCCGCACCTTCTGCTACCCGAGCAGATCCTGCGCAACACGGGGCTGCCGATGGAGTCGTCCTTCACCCCTTTCGTCTCTTTGAGGTAGAGATAACGGACCGTGGATTGCTGACGCAACGGGATCTCGCCCGAGCGGCAGGCCCGCGGGGCGGTCGTCATTCCGGGCATGGGCTGAGCTGTGATCGCCTGCGGCTGCGCCCGCGAATCCGCCACCCTGCTGCCTGTCCTCCGCCTCCGCCACCGCGCCCCTCCCCACAGTGCAGGGGGCGCAGCCCGTGCCTGCCCCGCCCCCTCCCCCGTCCCCCCGATTTTGGCGAAACCAGACGGCACCCATAGCGCAACTCTCCGGACCTCTCCCGGGATGCGCTTCGACCAGAATCTCGAAGCAAATCCAGCCGTGGCGACGAGGGCCTCCCAGGAAGCACGAAAAAGCGAAAACGCCGTCAGGGTAGCAGTACCGGAACCTCGTTCCCCCTCCGACCGATGACCCCCCGTCGACCGCCAGAAGCCAGCCCCGTGCTCCAGCCCGAAGAGGGGGGCGCTGGCGGGCTGGCTGTCCCACGCTTGAGGCTGACAAAGCTGTGGCCGCAAGATTTGGACGCCCGAAATGGGTACGGAAAGAATGGGCACAATGCCCCAACAACAAATGCTGTCCCAAACCAACAGCGGCCACTGTTGGGCAAACGGCCTTCTGTCCCAAATGGACACAGGCCGCGGCGGCGCGGACAGCGGGTCCTGTTCAAGATGAACAGGAACTGCTGTTGGGCACATCGTACCTGTAGATTTGGGAGGTCTACTGTACTACCCACTTCCCTTCAGCCCTGCTCTCCGTTCCCTGTCCCGCGCTTCTACAGCCATATCCTGCTCGG
>CAUYUJ010017216.1:0-7500 GCA_963575745.1 Prorocentrum cordatum
AGAGCCTGATAGCCCCATGACCCTAGAGCTCTACAGCCCTATAGCCCCACACTCCCATAGTCCCATAGTCCCATAGTTGTTGTAGCTCTACATGCTCTACATGCCCATGGCCCTACAGCCCTAAAGCCCTGTGGCCCCATAGCCTATGGTGGCCCCACATCCCTGCGGCCCTACAGCCCCAGCCGCGACCATACTACGATACTACGATTGGATTATTCGTGCTTGCTTGGGCGAGTTGGCGGCCGTAGAGCCGTAGAGTCATATGTTCATTGCGTTCTTGAGGTTTTGGCGGCGGCGCCGCCGTTGCTCCACTTGTCAAGTCATCGACTGTCGCACTGTCGCGCCAACACAGATGCCGCGGCCACGCTTGCCCATCCAGGCTCGAGCTTGCTTCAAGCTTTCAACGTTTCTCAGCGCTTGCAGCGCGAAACCAGGCATCTACCTCTACTGCCTGGTGCTAGTGACCAACGGCGCATCAGCGGGCTCGCGCCATGCCGAATCACCCGCTGAGGCACCAGCCCAGCGGCAGGATGGACGACGACAACGACGCCGCGGACCACGACGGGAAAGGGGCTCCAGCGTTTGCAGCCCAGGCAGAGCTGCAGCTTGCACAGGCCGTCCTGAACGAGCAGCTGTACATGCCGATGAAGAGCATCCATCACCGCCTGCCGAACCTGAAAGGCTTGATCCTCCAGGAGAAGGTCTTCGAGCTCTACGGGGTGAAGGGCATGGCGAACATCGTGGTCCCCTTCTTCAAAGACGGCAAGAAGACCATGGAGCCGCATCCCTTGAATCTGCGCCGCCAGGACGTGATCGTGAACCAGTGCACCAACCTGGTTCTGGAGAACGGAAACGTTCCTGGCGTGAGGGGCGAGCCGTGGGCAGTGGCGTCGCCGACGACCGATTCATTCCCGCTCCTGATGATCAGCTACGGCACCTTGACGAGGGCGGTGTACAATGCCCACGAACGCGCCCCAGGTAACCCTTTCGTCAAGCGATCCATCGAGCGCGGGCTCCAGAACGTGACGGTCTTCGACGCGAGGCTGCCCGATGACGTGCTGACGTGGCTACGTGATTGGCACAACGAGTGGCACGGCGGAAGCAGGTTCACGTTGATCCAGTGTTGGCAACTCATTTCTCAGATGGATTCAGATTTCGATGCTTTGAGCACATCAGAGCACAGGTACGAGAAGATCTGGGATTACATCACTGATACGTACAAGTCGGTGTCAGATAGAAAGATCAGAAGCGAGAATGAATTCATCAGGGGGCGGACCATGATCAATCTTTTGAAGCAGTTGAAGATTATGACAATCACAGAAGAGTTCCTTGGCACGCACTGCAAGTTCACCGAGTGCAACAACTCCGTGGCGAACATCAACCTGCACGCGCTCAGCCAGTGCATCTTCAGCGCCGAGTCGAGGTCGGAGGTCGACATCGACGTTCTCGTCCAAGTATGGAAGGACGCCTTGCCATTTTGCTTGCCAATGGAGGCCATGCCCGGCCGCAAGACGGTGTACCTCTTCGACAAAGTCATGATTGAGAGAATCAAGTGGATCCTCTCGCCGATGGCGGGGTCGGCTGCCATGAAAAAGTGCAGGAAGGAGATCGAGGAGCGGAAGAAACTTGAAGCCCAGGCACTCGCGGAGATGGCGAAGGAATCCGCTGAGTCTCTCGACCCTGGTGATCGCGATGGTGGCGATGCTGCCGCCCCTATCGAAGGCGTCGTCCCGGCAGCTCCGGCGGCCAAGGGCAGGGCAAAGGCAAAGTCAAAGGCAAAAGCAAAGGCTAGGCAGAGGGGCGCAAGGGCAGCACCTGTCAAGAAGAGGAAGGTTGACGAGACACCAGTGGTTGTTGATTTCGATGATGAGGCTAACCACGCGTTCTGGTTGACCGACATGCTCACGGGCATTTGCGCGGCCATCGACAATTACCCAGAGTTGCCCAAGAGCGAGAGGGTGCAGATCGTGGCGATGCTTAGCCCGTTGGCTCTCGAGTTCCTCTGGTGCGGCAAGGTCACGATTGGCGCCGTCGTCTACTCGAAATGGTTGGACCTCCGTACCAAGCTCGCGTCTCTGGCCGTCAACGCTGCAGAGACGCGCTCTACGACGGCAATTGCCTCTGGGAGAACGGGGGCGGACGTGACGACTTTGTCTGATGTTCTGCTTGCCGCCCTCTCCGACGGCGGTGACCCATCTGCGGCCTTGGAGGACGAGTCGTGCGAGGCCAAGCTCAAGAGCGACCTCCAGTCTAAGATGAACGAGTTGACCGGCCCGCGCCTCAAGGACTTGAGCAATTTCTTCGCTGATAACAAGATCAAGCTGCCCGCCCGGGTCCACGCCTCCTACGCGCGCATCTTGCGGGACGCCACGAATGTGGACACCTGGGCCCATCGCGATGCGACCGAGATCACGCACATGAGGCGGGTGGCGACGGCGCTGACGGGCTACGTGAAGTCCGCTGTGATGGCCACATTCCCAAACGCGTGGTTCGAGCTCGGCATGTCCATCGTGGAGATGACGCGGGCGACGTCGCAAATCCCGCAGTGCGTGGAGGAGAAGCTGGCTAAGGAGCTCGCGGGGCCAGAGGACATCATTCGCTTCAGTGAGCTGCGATGGATCTACTGCGACCAGGCCGTGAGGGACACCGCCGCCGCCATGGGGATCTCGAACCTGGCCGAGACCACGGAGTCGCTTTCATCGGCCTTCAACGCCATCCCGAAGTTCGACAAGGTCAAGGCGGCCACGTGGAGCCAGTGGCAGGAGCTCTGGGTGGAGAGCATCGCGGATGCAATGGAGGGGAGCGCGGGCCCGCAGGAGGTTGCGATGGACCACGCGAAACGCCGGGGGCTCGTCAGGGCCGCGGCCAAGCAGCAGGTTGCCTCGGGGCCCCGCGGGCAGTCGTCGCAGGGCCCAGGGGAAGAGGGCGCGCCGCCCCCCGTGGTGCCCGTGGTGCAGAAGGTGCATCCCAAGGAAGAGCAGGAGCTGATGAGCGTCGAGTCGCTCTTCGGGCCCTACTCCTAGCGGCTTTTCTAAATCACGTCAATCCCCCCCTGGCCCCTCACCTCCCCTCGCCGCGACCCCCGCCCCTCCCCCCTTTCACCCTCGCCTCTCATCTCCTCCTCCTCCCCTCCTCCCCTCCTCCCCCCTTTCTCCCTCCACTCCTCGTCTCTTCCTCTCATCCCCGGCTTTCCCGGCCTTCGCGCATTCCCTCCTGCTGTCCTGCTGTCCTGCTGTGCTTGCCCCCCGTTCCTCGCCCCTCCCCTCCCCCCTCCCCCCCATCCCCCGGGCCTCCCCCCCTCGTCCCCGCCCCCCCCTCCTCCCTCCGCCCTCCCCGCGCGCCCAGGTACGTCGACGCGAAGGCGTTCGCGCTGGCAGCGGGCTCGCAGTTAAACCTGGTCGGCGCCGTCGATGTTCCAGAGGCTGTCATCGTGGAGTTCGAGCACGAGAAGTTCCCGAGTAGCTACTTCATCAAGATGTTCTTCCATTTCGTGGAGGCGAGGTTGTACGAGCACGCGTTCCATCGCACGCAGTGCTTTGAGGACGTCTCCATCAGCTGGGCGAACATGAGGTTCGATAAAGAGAAGAAGAATCAGATCGTGAAGCCCGCGCTGGTGGTGAATCGCAGCGAGTTGCAGAAGGACTTCAAGCTTGGTTTCGCGGGGCCAGTGTCGTTCACCAAGGGTGCCAGTGGACTTCTAGTTGCAGCCTTGAGGATGAGAGCTCGCAGGCGTGACGACGACGTGGTCCTTGGAGTCTACGTGGCCAGCGACGGGGCGGACAGTCTCAATTCGGATTGCACAGCGCCCGCGTGGCTGGTGCCGACGGCGAAGACGGAGCAGCAGAAGGTGACCATGGAGGTGGGGGCGGAGATCAAGGAATACACTGTGCCAGAGCATCTGAAGTTCAGCGGCGGCGGCTACCCTGGTTTGGTTAACGCCGAGAAGGTGAGCCTGCAGCTGTGGGACCTGATTCCCGTCACGACCGAAGGGGATGATGGGAAGGAGATCTGGCCGCAGAAGGGCGATGAGTTGGTGCGCGGGGCTAAGGGCACCAAGGGCAAAGGCGTCAAGGGTGCCAAGGGGGGGGGCCGGGGCAGGGCGAACCAGCTGCCGACAACCGTGAGCGCGCTGTTCGGCCCGTCGGCGGCGGCCGACTACATCATTCAGCACGCCAAGCCGGATGCCGCGCCCAAGGCCCCTCAGGACGGCGGCGGTGGCAGCCTGTCCAAGGAGCAGACGCATCTGCTGTTGTGAGCAGATTGATCAGAGCGAGCAGAGCAGCAGAGCCGCAGAGCTGCGCGGGAGAGCTCAGGTTGCCGGCGCGCCAGCGCTGGCCGCCAGCGCTCGAGTCTCCTGGCGAACGGCGGGGCGGCGGGGCATGGGGACGGCGGGAAACAGGCCACTGGGGGGCTAGCTAGTGGGCCTGGGAGGGTAGGAAGGGGGGGGGGGGATCCGACCATATTGGCTTATTGTATTATGGAGTGATTGGAGGATTGGAGGGGGGGGCCGAGGAGGGGGGGGTGGCGGGGGTGCAGGGGGCGACGAGGAGAACATAGGAAGAGAGAGAGAGAGAGGATGAGAGAGAGAGAAAGAGAGGAAAGAGAGAGAGAGAGAAGAGAGAAGAGAAGAGAGAGAGAGAGATAGAAGAGAGGAGGAGAAGAGAGGAGAGAGAGGGAAAAGGGAAAGGGAAAGGGAAAGGGAACGAGAAACAGAAATATATAGAGAAATATAAAGAGAAAGAGGGATATACATATAAATATATATAGAGAGAGAGAGATGAGAGAGAGAGAGAGAGAGAGAGAGAGAGAGAGAGAGAGAGAGAGAGAAAGAGAGAGAGGAGGGTAGGTAGGGGGTAGGAGCTAGGAGGGTAGGAGGGTGGAGGGAGGAGATGCCGCGACGCCGCCCTGCGTGGCAATCTTGCCATCTTGCCCCTGGTGGGCCGTCGGCGCTACTGCGCTGTTTTTTTTTGCTTTGTGCTCCGTGCTCTCTACGAGCCTCTCTCCTCATCTCCTCCTCTCCTCTCTCCTCTCTCCCTCCTCTCTGAGAGCCTCTCTGAGTCTTCTCCACCTCTCTCCTCTCCTCCTCTCCTCCTCTCCTTCTCTGAGACTCTTCTCGCTTCTCGTTCTCATTCTGGAATGCTCAGCCTGCTCGGCCTTAAGTGAACGTGCAGCACGTGCTCCGTGCTGCTGCAGGGAGGAATCAGCGGCGCCGTCGCCGCGTCGTCGCAAAGAGACGGGGCGGAGAGACTGGTTCCACCGCTCCCCCCGCCGCCTCCGCCGCCTCCGTTCGACTCGCCAATCGCTCGATCGGCAGATCCGATCGTCGTCATCGGCGTCGACCGTTTGCCCTCTAGCCATTCGGGGGTCGGTTTCGAAATCGGCTTGGATTTCGCTCTAGCGCCATAATCCTAGGTCTCGACGTCCTCGGCTCCTTCTCTCCGCACCCGCCCGCCCTGCCCCCCCGCCCCGATCGCCTTCGGGTCCTTCGGCCCCCCGGGCTCCTCCGGTCCAGCCCCCCCTCGAGCCCTTGCAGCCGCTCTGGGGCCCTGGGCCCTGGGTCGCGTCTGGGCCCCTGGGCTGGGCCCCACTTCCGAGGCGGATGCGGCCGCGGCGACGAGGCCGATGAGCCGATGAGTCCTGAACTTGGGAAACCTTGGCCCTTGAAGGGCCTTTGAGCCTTAGAGCCTTCATTCGAGCCTGTTTGAGCATCGAAACCTTCGAGCCAGGCTCGAAGGTTTCGAGTCGAGTCTCGAACGGGCTCGGATGCCCTCGAACCCGACTCGAACCCTCGATAAGCCATTTTGGCCAGGGCAGCGGGCCCCGCGAGGGCCGCGGCCCGCCGGCCGCCGCCGGCCGCGCTGCGGCGCTGTCCGAATG
This sequence comes from Prorocentrum cordatum, assembly GCA_963575745.1. Taxonomy (NCBI): domain Eukaryota; class Dinophyceae; order Prorocentrales; family Prorocentraceae; genus Prorocentrum; species Prorocentrum cordatum. Next base: position 5,878 of record CAUYUJ010017216.1, read on the forward strand.
CTTCGGCGGCGGCGGCCCCGCCAGCGGCACCAGCTCCGCGTTCGCTGCCGCTGCCGCCTCGTGCTGCACGCCGACTTCCTGGCGAAGACGCGCCGGGCCAGGGAGGTGTGGGCCCACGCCACGCGCCCCTCTCACACGGCTGGCCTTTTGGGCCAGGCCCCTCGCGACGTCGTGGGCTGGCTTGGCAGGTGCCCCCCCCATCCCTCCCCCTCCCCATCCCCCCTCCTCCTCCCCCACCCCCCCCCCCTTCCTCCTCTCCTCCTCCTCTCCTCCTCCGCCCGCTCCTCCCTCCTCTCCTCCCCCCCATCCTCCCCATCCTCCCCCTCTCTCCTCGGTCCACCCTTCCTTCCCTTCCTTGGCATTCCTTGGCCCTTCCTGCCCCTTTCCCCCTCCCTCGCTGGCCCCTCGCCCTCCCACCTCCCCCTTCTCCTCCCATCCCCCCCCTGCCCCAGCAGGCACTGCGACCTCGTGCGCAAGCTCGTCGAGACGTCGGCGATCGAGCCTGCGACGGTCCAGTCTCGTCGTCGTCTCGTCGTCGTCGTCGTCGCGTCGTCGTCGCCGTCGCCGTCGCCGTAGCCGTCGCCGTCGCCGTCGCCGTCGCCGTCGCCTCCGCCGTCGCCGTTGCCCGTTGCCGTCGCCGTCGCCGTCGCCGCCGTCGCTGTTGCCGTCGCCATCGCCGTCGCTGTCGCCGTCGCCGTCGTTGTCGTCGTCGTTTTCGTCGTCGTCCTCGTCGTCTCGTCGTTGTTGTCGTCGTCATTGTCTCAGCCCAGGTCAGACTGTTCTGGCTGAGGGTGTGCGCGGTGGTCTGCGCCGCGGTCGCGGAGGCGTGCGATGCGCGTTTGGCCGAGAGCCGGGACCGCGGCGCCGCTCGCAGCGCCGGCGCCCCCGCGCCGCCCGTGCCGCTGCACGGCCCCTGGCCCTGGAGCACGCGGCAAGGCCCGGAGCCAGGCGACGTCTACTGGCTGCAGGTGAACGCGTCCACCCTCATGCTCGAGGACCCCCCCTATCCCCTATCCCCTCTGCCCCTCGGCCCCCCCCCCCCCTCCTCGAGTTCCCCATTCCTTTTCATCCTCTTCCTCGCCTCCTCTCCTCATCGCTCTCCTCGTTTTCGTCCTCTCATCCTTTTTATCATCTTCCTCTCCTCCTCATCCCACTCCCGTCTCTCTCCGTTCTCCTCCTCGGCTCCTCACCTCATCCTCATATTCCTTCTCCTTCTCCCCTCCCCCTTCTCCCTCCTCCTCCTCTCCTCCTCCTCCTCCTCCTCGCCCTCCTGTCCTCTCCTCCTCCTCATCTCCTCATCTTGCTGCAAGGCTGCAAAGCTGTTGAACTACATTGCGCGATCTTGGAGAACCTTGAGGCCAGAGGCCTCTGAGGCCCCCTGCTTTTGGACTCTTGGACTCTCGGGGCCACCTTGGGCCCTGGGCCGTTTGCAGAATCGGGGGGGGGGGGGGGGGGGGGGTAGGGGTAGTTCGTTCAACTGCTTGCGCCTCGCGGCCCGCACTCTGCTGCTCCTTCCTCCTCCTCCTCCCCCCCTCCTCCCCCTCCTCCTCCCTCTCCCTCCTCCTCCTCCTACTCCTCCTCTCCTCCTCCCTCCTCCTCCTCCTCGCTTCCTCGCTCCTCCGC
>CAUYUJ010017216.1:12500-87500 GCA_963575745.1 Prorocentrum cordatum
CGTCCCCTTTCACTTCCCCTGCCCGTCGCCTCCTTCCTCCGTCATCGTGAACGCCTATCATGCTTCCGTGTCCTCCTCCACTTTACCATGCTCGGGCCATCCTTGCAACCCAGGAAATCATCGCTCGTGCACCTTCGGGGGTCGGCGGAATGGCGTGACACTGTCGAATATTCCCTTGGCTTGCCCGTTCTGCTCCTTCCTGGCCTCCAGCGCCGAACTTCAACCTGGACATCCTCTCCGTCCACCCGAAGATACAGCGGCTCCATCCTGTCTGCGAACTCGTAGCTTTGCCCGGGCAGGCACGGGTGCACCGAGGTGAAGAAGCCGGGGTGGAAGTGTGCCATCATGCCGGCCACCTTCCCCAGTCCTCCAGCAACCGCCTTGCACCTGCAGTCCTTGGGGTTGCTCTCGTCCCAGATGATGTCGTGCTCCACGGACGCCATGAGCACTCTCCGGGGTCTGGCCACGTCCTGCTCGCCGTCGCGCGCGGCCTCGTCGAGGGCCGCGAGCTCCGCCGCCGGGTTCTCCATGAGGCGCACCACCAGCGCCATGCTGCGGCTGCACACGACCGAGAAGAGGTCCAGCAGGGCCGGCAGGGGCCAGAGGGCGCAGAACCCCGCCGTGAGGCGCAGGGATGGGCCGTAGCCCCCGGGCAGCACCAGGCGGAGGCACAGGATCAGAATCATGATGGCCAGCGCCAGGAGGGCGGGCGCCATCGCGAGGGCCGGGTCACCATCGACGGAGGCCCAGCAGCGGAGTATCGGGGGGGTGTCGGACGGATCGGTGTGTGCCCCGATCAGCTGCAGGAAATCGTCGGGCATGTCGTCCAGCTGGTCTGGCGAGAGAAAGCGCTGGGCCTTTCTCAGGGCTTCGGCCCAGACTGGGTCCATCTGCAAGATGCGCATGACCTCGAACACCTGGCGCCGCTTCACCGTCTCGGTAGCGGCAATGTGCACCAAGTAGGCTACTACGGTGTCGGCATGCTCTCTCTCGTTCTCCAGAGCCTTCATCGCGTTGAGGGCACGGATGTGCAACACGATGTGGCGCAAGCCAACGAAGAGGCTCCCAGGGGCTCTCTCGGCAGATCGAGGACCGTCGTACTGCATCACCTCCAAGACGACCTCGTGAAACTGGCGAACTACGTTTTCGCTGCGAACGCGTAGCCTCTCCGAGAGCTCGGGGTCCATTTCCGGGTCGTCGCCGATGGTCGCTCTGGGCTGCTCAGAAAAATCACGGAATCGCGCCTGGATGTCGTCTGGAACGCCCTCAGCCCACCTCAGAGCAACCAAAGACACATTGTAGCGCGAGACTCGGTCTCCTCTCTTTCTCCTCTTCCTCCCTCGGGAGGGCAAACCAAAAGCATAAACATAAACGTTCGGATCTTCGCGCAGATTTCTTGGGTCGGCGTCGCCAATCGGGCGCTCCGCGCGCCAGGGAGGGGTAGTCCAGCGCCGACTCAAGAACTGTGCGCGGACCTGTGAACATCTAGGCTGGCGTACGGCAAGTCCGCGTCGCGATGACGTCGGCGTTGGTCTCTGACCCCCTCTGGATCGTTCAAACTTGAACGATCGCGGCTGTCCGATGGGGCAGATCGTTCGCTACCGGCTGAGCCTGGGCCCGCTGGCGGCGTCCAACCTTGAACGCCGCACTGGGGTCACCGCCGCTTCAACGCAGCGCAAACCTACCGTAGCCTTTCCGAAACATCATGTGGTGTTGGATCCTCCTTGCGAATCCGCAACGCCGCGCGTCTCACCTCACGTTTCACTCCTCCTCCAACTCCTCCTCCTCCTCCTCCTTCTTCTTCTCAATCTCCTTCTCCTTCTCCTCCGACTCCTCCTCCTCCTCCTCCTCCTCCTCCATGGGCGCGGGCGGATGGCGGCTACGACATATTTCGGCACACCCCTCACATGTTTCGCGGTCCCCATCCGCACTGCCCTGGGTGCCACCCCTCTCCCTGCGCGCTGCTTCTGAGGAGAGGGCTGAATCCTGCCTTGCTCGCTGCTGCGCCGGGCGTTGGGTCGGTCCTTCGCCACACTAGTCTTGATCCTCGATGCCCCTCCTCCTCCTCCCCTCCCACGCAGTAGTGAATCTTACTAATGCGTCCCTGTGCTTTTGGCTGCCCTGAGCGCCGAGCAGGCGCCGCTGGCCGCGCAGCGGCGGCGGCGGGGGCCACAGGCGCTCGGACCGCCACCGGCAACGGCACCGGCTGTGCAGGCTGTGTCGAGGAGGCTGCGCCCTGCACGGCCTCCTCTAAGAGGACGCCAATCGCCCAACAAATTACCCACCTAGGCGGCGGAATCTATATCTATATCTATATACATACATACAAATATACATACATACATAGATGCATACATACACATACACACATACACACATACATACATACACATACACATATACACATACATACCTACCTACATACAAACATGCATACACACATCTATTCATACATTCAAACGTACATACATACATAATACATACATTAATACATACATACATACATACATACATACATACATACATACATTCATACATACGTACGTACGTACATACATACATATTTACATACATACACATACATACATACATACATACATACATACATGCATACATACATACATACATACATACATACACACATATACATACATACATACGTACATACACATATATATATATATATAAACACATATTGAGCAACTGCTTCATATGCAAAAGAGAAAACTACACAGAGTAACCATATGAATGCTATACTATGCTTAGAACTCTACAACCTAATGCGTTAGACGAACCACTGTACGCTGTGAGCCGGACCGAACCGCATCCGGCCACCTGTCCTTGGATCTGTCGTACTTTTGTTCGGACCGTACGTGCATCCTACCTGTGATGTAATACCATAATGCCACGCGGTGATACGCCGTATCTGGGCCGCGCGCGATCCCTGGTAAATAACCGCATGCGGCGGACTCGTTCTGATCTGTCACTCCTCCTCCTCGTCCTCCGTCTGTGCCTCCTCCTCCTCCTCCTCCTCCAACTCCTCCTCCCTCCACCGCCAGCCCCATATCCTGAGCCTGTGGCAGGCTCATCAGCTCGTCGTTGTCGTTGTCGTCGTTGTCGTCGTGGTCGTCGTCGTGGTAGTCGTCGTCGTCGTCGTCGTCGTCGTCGTCCTTCTGACCGGTCGAAAAGACTTCAGAATAACCGCATGCGGCCGACCCGCTCTGATCAGTGCTGCGAATCCATTTTCGAAAGCACATATGGAATCCTTTCAATCCACCCAGACATATCCTTCCTTCCACTCTTTTACGCGAGTGACAATGCTCATCAGGGCCACGATCAATCTGCGCGCATAAGTTCATCACAGTCGTTGGATCCGACCCAAGCGCGTCCATTCCGACAAAGCAATGCGGTGGACACGTGTTGCTCCGTATTGCGAGCCCTCATGGAATCATCGAATAAGCCACGTGCGTGCGATCGCGTGCGCACAAGACAAGCTCATCAAAAAATACGTGTCACTCGCCTTATTTTAATATATCGAGCTCTGCACAAACATCTGAAGCACAACTGGCTTTTGACATCAGAGGCAACAACATGAAATGGGGATTCCGTGCTGCAATGTCTCGGCGGAAACTCGCGGGCAACGCGTCCTCCTCCTCTTCCTCCTCTTCCTCCATGTCCTTCTCCTCCTCCTCCTCCTCCTGCTGCTCCTCCTCCTCCTCCCCCTCGGCCTCCTCCTCCCCCTCGGCCTCATCATCGGCCTCCTCCTTCTCATCCGCCAGGCCCTCCATCTTCCTATCGTGCGATTGGGTTTCCTCCCCCACCTGCCCACCCTCCTCTTCCAGCTCCCTGCCTTCCTCTCTCCCTCCTCCTCCTCCTCCTCCTCCTCCTCCTCCTCCTCCTCCTCCTCCTCCTCCTCCTCTTCCTCGTGCTCATGCACCTTCTGCTCCTCGGGCGGTTGCGCCCGCGGTCGGGTTGAAATGTGTCGTCTGGTTGCGGTTGCGGTTGCGGTTGCGCCCGCGGGCGGGTTGAAATGTGTCGCTTGGTTGCGGTTCCGCCCGCGGGCGGGTTCAAATGTGTCGCCTGGTTGCGGTTGCGGTTGCGCCCGCGGGCGGGCTGAAACGTGTCGCTTGGTTGCGGTTGCGGATGCGCCCGCGGGTAAGTGGAACTGTGTCGCGTGGTTGCGGTTGCGGTTGCGCCCGCTAGCAGATTAAAATGTGTCGCCGTGTTGCGGTTGCGGTTGCGTGTGCGCTCGCGGGCGGGTTGAAATGTGTCGCCTGGTTGCGATTGCGGATGCGCCCCCGGGCGGGTTGAAATGTGTCCATTGGTTGCGGTTGCGGTTGCGTGTGCGCCCGCGGGCGGGTTGAAATTTGTCGTGTGGTTGCGGTTGCGGTTGCGCCCGCGGGCAGGTTGAAATGTGTCGTTTGGTTGCGGGTGGCGGTTGCGTTGCGATTGCGCCGCGCGGTTGTGCGCCCGCGGGCAGGTTGAAATGTGTCGCTTGGTTGCGGGTTGCGGCTGCGGTTGCGGTTACGCCCGCGGGCGGGTTGAAATGTGTCGCCTGGTTGCGGTTGCAATTGCGGTTGCGCCCGCGGGTGGTATGCAATGTGTCGCCTACATGCGATTGCGGTTGCGCCCGCGGTCGGGTTGAAATGTGTCGCTTGGTTGCGGTTGCGGTTGCGGTTGCGCCCGCGGGTGGGTTGAAATGTGTCGTTTGTTTGCGGTTGCAGGTGCGCCCGTGGGCGGGTTGAAATGTGTTCATTGGTTGCGGTTGCGGTTGCGCCCGTGGGCGAGTTGACATGTGTCGCCCGTTTGCCTTTGCGGGTGCATCTGGGCGGGTTGAAATGTGTCGCTTGGTTGCGGGTTGCGGCTGCGGTTGCGGTTACGCCCGCGGGCGGGTTGAAATGTGTCGCCTGGTTGCGGTTGCAATTGCGGTTGCGCCCGCGGGTGGTATGCAATGTGTCGCCTACATGCGATTGCGGTTGCGCCCGCGGTCGGGTTGAAATGTGTCGCTTGGTTGCGGTTGCGGTTGCGGTTGCGCCCGCGGGCGGGTTGAAATGTGTCGTTTGTTTGCGGTTGCAGGTGCGCCCGTGGGCGGATTGAAATGTGTCCATTGGTTGCGGTTGCGGTTGCGCCCGTGGGCGAGTTGACATGTGTCGCCCGTTTGCCTTTGCGGGTGCATTTGGGCGGGTTGAAATGTGTTGTCAACAGCGCCCTTCCAATTCAGTCAGCTCAATGCAATTCAATTTAATCTGTCGGCCAACGGAAGCCACGGAATTTCACCCAGTTCCGCTGGGAATCAAGCTTTAACTTCCTTGCATTTTTTTTTCGCGCCCTAATGTCCAGTATGCGCGCCGCGCATAAACTTACACACCTCTACGGCCCTCTGTACTGATCCAGGGCGCAAAATGATTAGATCCTCAACAAGTCTGGAACAACATGTGCTATACATTGCTTCCTGCGACAAGCTAGGGCATCTCGAACACGATTGCATTTCACATGCAAATCAATGTACTCGGGTGCGTGGTCGGGTATGGCTGCGCTCCGCCACAAGCCGGAACCTACATAACTAGGGCACTCTATATTTACAAGCACATACGTTCGCCAGCGCGGACCCCAAACAGTGTGTTGCTAGCAACCTATGTTGTGCAATCGACATGGTGCAATCTAGGATGAGCAGTCTCGATTGTGCAAATTGTGTGGTGCAATGTATACGGTGCAACCTATGTTGTGCAATCAATGTGGCGCCATGTATGCTGTGCACTGAATGTGGTGCAATCTACGTGGTGCAATTGGTTTTAACAACTGAGTTGTCAAACCCCATGCCCTTGCAACCATTTTGCCCACCAGCCCGCAATTGGTTTGCAAAACCCATGCAGCGGCGATTGCGATGAGTGCTCGGCGTTGGCTGGTGCAACTCCGCGGCCGCCTGTATATGACGTTCCTTGTCTATGACGTTCCCTGTATATGACGGTGTTGCCAATGTCGTTATTTTATAATACGTTCCTTGTATATGGCTTTCCTTGTATACGACATTATTTGTTCCTTGTAGTCGTTCCTTGTAGATGGCTTTCCTTGTATATGACGTTCCGTGTGTATGACGTCCCCTGTGTGTAACGTTTCTTGTGACTCACGTTCTTGTGTACGGCGTTATTGGTATAATGCGCTCCTTGTATATGGCCTTGCTTGTATATGTCTTCCTTGTCTATGACCATCATTGTATACGAGCTTCCTCGTCCTTGTTCCTCATATGACATTCCTTGTGCATGACATTTCTTGTATATGGCGTTCCTTGTATATGACGTTCCTTGTATATGACGTTTATTGTATACGGCATGGTTTGTATATGACATTCCTTGCAAATGGCGTATGTTGTAAGCTATAGGATCCGTGTATGACCTGATGTGTATATACTGCTTGCCTCGTATGTGACATGCTTTGTTTTTGGAGTTTACAATGAAAACAATTGCACGGCGCGCGCTCGACGTCTGGACCCCCTGCCGGCCTAGCGGGGCGCGACGACGACGACGACGACGACGACGACCGCGACCGCGACCGCGACCGCGACGACGACGACGACGACGACGACGACGACGACGACGACGACGACGACGGCGGCGGCGGCGGAGGCGGCGGCGGCGGCGGTGGCGGCGACGAAGACGAAAACGGTCGACGACGACGACGACGACGACGACGACGACGACGACGACGACTACGGCGGCGGCGGCGGAGGCGGCGGCAGTGGCGGCGACGACAACCGCGATCCCGCGCAGGAGGTGGCCCGACATGTTTCGGCTGTTTCGCGCGAAAACTCCGAAGCGTGGACGAACGAGAGACGCGCCAAATGCGAGTGAAAACGAGCAGACGCGTCAAACGCGCGAGGAGACTATCCGACATGCCAAATGCGCGCCAGGAGGGCGACGGGGGGGGGGACGAAGATGGAGAAGATGGCGAATATATTTAAAATAAAAAGATTCGACCGCTCAATACGCACATGCCATGCAGCGCACATTCGACGTAATCCTCTGCTGTTGAAGCGGCATTCCCAATGAATCTGATCGCGAAATCTATCCAATTCACTGGGAACTTCATAATAACCAGGAGGTGCCCATTGACTGTTCAACGAGAAGAGCCAAATACATTCACGCGTGACTCCCATTCCTGCATTTGGGCATGAGCTCGCAAACCCACGTTTCTGGACAGAGACTCAGCTTGAACAGTTGATGCACGCAACACAAAAAAACATCGCCATTGGGGCGCCGGCCCACTGCTCCAGAAAAGGCACGTTTCCAATTGTTCGGGGGTGCGTCCATGATCCGATCGCATGCAAGATGTCGTCAATTTGATAAGTGCCGGCGCACTGAATAAGATAGTCTATATCCTTGTTGTATTTCTTGGCAGAGAAAGAAATTATGTTTCCCCCGCAAGCGGCCGCTCTCGCTGCGTCCGTGGCTCCGTTGGCAACGGGTGACCGCGCAGAGGCGTGCGACCCTTCGCTCGCATTCTTTGCGATGACTTTCTCAACTGCTGCGAGCGAGCGCCCAGCGACGGCCCTGGCGATGGGCTGATGCGGCCCCGCCACCTTCCTCCCGGCGACAGGATCAAAGGCGCGCGCGCGCACCCGAAACTGAGGCGCAATCTGGTGCGGGACGCAACCGAACGAGATCTTGAGGCCGGCTACAGGCACCGCCCCCGGTCGCTTCCGTTCTTTCTCACGGGCATTCCAATCCGTGAAGCATGCGATCAGAGAGAAAAGATGAAGCGACAATTCAAATTTGAGCTCCTTGAGAACAGCTGTCGCGCTCAGGCTGGGAAACTCTCCTGCAATCGCATCTAATGGCCCGAGAGATATGATCGGAGCATTGGGCCCGCCTCCAACGGGCCTGCGCTCTCAGAAACCATCCATGATTCCGAGAAGATGCGAATGAGCCAATTTGCACAGTGGCCGTCTCCCCCCGCCAATTCCAAGACCTTGTGCCTCGTGAAAGCCTGAGACAAACACTCTGAATACCCATCCCACGTTTTCAACTTCTCTGGAGCTCCTAACGTTATGATGCACTGCGCGGTATCGTTGAGGTTCAACCGCGTTTGGATCTGCTCCTGCACCAGATCCGTAATTTTGGTAACGACTGTATACCGCCCATCCGTGCATCCAAGTTGCAGTGAATCACGCGCAGATGCGCTGGTTTCTTCTACGATATTCCTTGTCATCACGCGTAGAAAACCGTGGCTTTTCAGAATGCCCTTTGATAATTCTCGCCTCGACATCCACTGTGTCTCTCATTGGTTGTTGGCCCAAAAGTTTACGTGCGCCGACGCAGCACTGCGCTGCAATATCAACCGCGTCGCCATTGTTTTTTGTTCAGCGCTTTTTGAATGAAGCTTGAAAACAGCCCCGATCACCAGGTGGTTTGAGCTGTGCCACGAACAGATTAATCCTTTCACTGCGTTGAACACGTTGCACACTGTGTCGAAACTATCCCGCGCATCCTTCAAACCGAGGGGCGCGCCGCGCTCGATCAAAGCACGGGCGAACCGCAGTTCGAATTCTTGCTCGGGCAAAATCTTTTCTGAGCAGAGACGCGCTCCAGCGTTTGGGCCAAGAGGTCTTTTTTTTTGCGGGCGTGATGATGAGGGGGGCAATGCCAAGAGGTACGATGAGGAAGACGAGAGGTGACGAAACAGAGCGAAGGAGGAAGCGGAAGAGGATGACGCGGACAAGGAGGGCGGGGTCAGGAGAAGTGTATCATGGGAGGGGCAATAACAAGAGAGGAATGAGAGAGGGGAAAGTAACGATGATAGAAAAGGGATGGCGGTGAGGAGAAACACGAAGTGGATGGTGCCATTTGGGTGCTCTTGGGCGCGCATTGGGCATTGGTGGCCACGTTGGCGCGTTTCTGTTCGGGCCATGCTGCGAACTGTCTTGGTGGGCTCGCGTCAAAGCTCCCCGAGGCCAATCCCAACCGAATTGCAATGGCAAGTCGGTGGGCATTCACGCCAGCCCTTTATGGCGTAGGTGGCCTAGAGCGCTTTTCTCTTCCTATCCCCATCTTCCCCTTCGGGGAGGGGTTTGCCCCTGTCCCTGCCCCCCCCCCCCCCTGGACCTGGGCGGACGGGGTGGGGTGGGGTGGGGTGGGGTGGGGTGGGGTGTGGCGGGGCGGGGTGGTGTGTGTGTGTGTGTGTGTGTGTTGTTGCGTGCGGTGGTGGCGGTGGTGGCGGTGGTGGGGCGGGGTGGGGGGGGGGCGGGCGGGGGTCGCGGCGCGCCGGGGAGCCCGAGATGGCGCGCGGCGGCTCCGAGAGGCCCTCGGGGGCGCCGCGTGCAAGGAAGGTCATATACAAGGACTGTCATAAAAGGAATAACATATGCGCGGAACGCAGTAGACAAGGAACAACATATTCAGGCACGTCATGTACAAAGAATGTCATCTACAGCGAACGTCACTTACAAGAAACGCCGTATACAAGGAACGAGAGAGATATACATATATATATATATACAAGAAGCGCAATGTACAGGGAATGTTATATATAAGCGAGGGCCCTCTGATTAATTCAAGAAGAAAAATTAAACTGCGCTCGCCGCAAGCTCCGCAGGCGCGCCGACATTGATTTAAGTAATTGAACAACTTGAAACGCTGAAGCTGGTTGAATTCATCGGTTTCGAAATTCATTCCCAGAGATGAATCAATTTGCCCAATTTTGTTCCAATAGTTTGACGTATTTAATACGTTGAAAAAATGCACTCCCTGGGCGGGGGGGGGGGGCGCGGGCGTCTCGTTTTTTTTTTGACGCGCGAACGGGAATGTACTTCAACTGATTTCAATCAATAAACTAATTCAATTGGTTGTCAAATTTAATGAATTTACTGAAGCCCCCCGGATGAATTCAACTAGTAGAATTAATTGCGTAATTCAATAACATCAAAATCATGTAGTTAATTCAACCCCCGCCGCGGGGGGGCAGCGGGCGCGGGCGCCGCCATTAATTTAATCAACATAATTAATTTAATTAATCTCTGCGGATCAATTTGATAAAATTAAAATTGCGTCGCCGCCCTCGGCGCTCGCCGCGGGCGTTGCAGGGGGGCGCTGCAATTAATCGGATTGGAAAAATTAAATGAATGAATTAGATTGGTTAAACTCAATGAGGTAATTCATGAATGATTAAACCCAAGGGGTTCATTGAATGAGTTTGAGTACTCCTTTAAATTCAAATCATATGTATACTATAAATACTTCGATTAAGTTGGTACTCTCCCCGGGTGGGATGCGATTGGCACCGGCGCGTCAATTAAATTAATTACTGTAATAAATTTGATTAATCTCCACATGTTAATGAAATCAAGCAAATTGACGCCGCCGCCCCCGGCGCTCGCCGCAGGCTTCGCGGAGGGGGCGCTGGAGTAAATGTACTAAAATTAATTGAAGTAGTTTAATGAATGAAATTAATTGGACTAGTTGAATCAATTTAGATAGTTCTTGAATCTTAATTAAATAAATGAACAATTAGATGCTAGCATATGCTTACACACATTCAACTAAATTAATGAATTGAATTAATTAAGTGCGGTACCCCCAAGGGATGCAGCGGCTCGCTCCGGCGCCTCCATCGGTTTTCTTTACTAATTCAACTATGCTGCGGATGAATTAAATTAGCTACATTGACGCCGCTGCCCCCCGAGCTCGCTTCAGGCTTCGCGGGGGGGGGGGGGGGGGGAATTCATTGTAATGATGGAATCTGATCAGGTAATTAAAGTACGTCAATTTATGCAACCTCAGCTACTCAAACTTAAATAGTCCATGAATCGTAATTGCGTTATTTAATGCAGTTATTTTGATTGAACACATAGCGCTGGGAAGGTATTGAATCTTATATGTACGCATATCTCACCGCGTGCTAGGATACATACCTGGGGAACCCTTGCGGGGGGCCAGTTGGGGAATCAGAGACGGCGAGCCGCGGCCGGAGTCCGCGAACCGCCGACCCTCGGATCGCACGGTGCACCCCGCCGGCCTCCGAGACTCAAACGAGCCATGCGCAGACGAGCTGCATAAGGGCAAACGCCGTCCACTGCCAGGATTGCCCAAGCAAAGGATCGGGCGACGCGGCCAGCTCCGAGAACCCTGGGCCCCCACAACAAGTCGCTGGCCCCACGGGCCAGAGGCGTGCTGAGATCTCTGGTGGCGGGTTAACGACATTCGTAATTCGCGCGCGCGTGGCAGCCCCTGGGGGCCTCTGGGCGAACGGCGCCCCGGCCGACGCCTGGCCGACCCCCCAAGGCGCTCCAAGGGCGCGCCGAGAGGGCGCCGGGGCGCGCCCTGCGCGGCCCAGGAGGCCCCGAGTCGCCGAACGATCGTTCCAAGACGCTCAATATGGTCTCCAGATGGTTCCAGAGGCCTCGAAAAGCTTCAGGAGAGCCTCAAGAGGCCCTCCAAAAGGGCCCATGTGGAATGCGCGAGAGTAGCTGCATGGAACACGAACAAACACGAAGTGCAAATAGGGGGGCCCGTGCTCTCTCTCCCTTTGCCGGGGCCAGGGCGTGCCCGTCGCCTGCGCGCCAGATGACTCAGCGCCCCTCGCGAGCCACGACGGCGGCGCGAAAGGGAGATGGGGCGAAGGCGAAGGGGGAGAAGAGAGGAGAAGAGACTGACATACGCGTGTCGACCGCAGCTCCTCCCTTTCTTGCAGCCGAAGAGCCGACGCAGCCTCAGTCCACGAACTTCCTCTCATCGTTGCCGTAGCCTTGGTAACCGTAGACGTTTGGACACCGTGGACTTCCCCAGTAATCCCAAGGCGTCTGCGCCGCGCAGCCAGCGCAGCCACGCGAACACGTAGGCCTTGAGAACGTCCCCAGGAGAGGTCCATCCAGGGGTTGTCACATCCTGATTCGCCCGCAGCTTTCCCCATCTCGTTCATGAAACTCTTCGGCTCGGAGTCGCTGGGGTCTCTCTGATGCCCAGTTCGCGCCAAGTAGCGGGATGCTGCGCTGAGCTCTATGGTCCATTGAAGGGCCCATCTCTCGCTCTTGGGGGTCAAGTTGACCTCGAAAGGTCCAGACTCGCCCATCTTCAGGTAAGAATCCTCGATCGGCTCGTCCGGGTAAGCGTGGGCGCTCGGAAACGCGGTAGGAATAACCCGCGCCGTAAGGTACATCATGACCGTGCTGTTCCATAACTAACTTGTACCAGTCCAAGCCAGGCTGCTTCCACTGGGTCTTGTCGTAGATTTCCCTCGCCGTAGCAGTGTGGATCCAGAGCTTGGTGACATAGGAACTGCCGTCGACCTGACACCACTGCTTATGCACATGCATATTGGGATTGCCTGCGCGGCGTCTGCGATCCACCTGCATCTCGAAAATGTATCCGCATAGATTCATCTCGGGACCTACATCGGGCGACATGTGCACCATATAGTAGGTGCAACTGGTACGGCGGGTTGTCCTTTCGCAGCAGGCACCGAAGATTTTGACCGTGCTCGAAAGACCCTGCTTCAGCTTGTGCAGACCTTCCTTGCTCCAGATAGAAGCAAGAGCTGCCGGGTTGGTGCCGTGGCGCGAGGCCTGGAGGACGGCATCGGGGTGGCTGAGGGCTGTATCTTGCGACGTCTCTTGGGCGCGTATCACGGGCGCAATGATGAGCCACCCGGTTGGATATGAGATCGGGCCCCGGCCCCAGGGGCCGTCGATGGTGCCCAGCGGGGAAAGCTGGATCCTCATGGCAGCTGAAGGCTCCAGATGAAACTTCCAGAGCCAGCGCGTCCAATCGTAGTGACAGAGGGTGTCGATCAGGTTGTCCCTCGTCACGTCGGCCTTGGCACATTCCTTCCAATGGGAACTCGCCATATTGTCGACGGCTTGCTTCCTCCTCTTCATCAGCTTGTAGCTGTCGTACAGCGGACGCTGATGTAGTTCTCCTCGGGTCTAAGAAATACACTGCCCTCCTCTACTGGAGATTCTCCCATCAGAGAAGTGGAGACGAACTGTTCGAGAGTCACCGCGGCGTTCGTGGCCTCCTGCGGGGCTTCCGCAGCTGGTGGCGCATTGTCTGCGTATGCTTTGAGAAGATACGCGGCGTTTTACACCTCGCGGTGGCTGGCGAGAAAGCGCTTCAACTCCTCGTTCGGTCCTTGCTTGCCGTGGTCGGCGATCTGCTCCGCGAGATCCTGAAGCGCGGTCTCACCGTCTTTCACCAGCTCCCCCCAGCTGTCGTATATTAGCTTCTTCTCCTCTGGGGGTGCACGCCAGAGATCCCACGCAATCCTCGGAAGTGCGCTGTAATTCATGCTGTTGGCGAGAACCAATGCCGCGGGAACCCGGCCTGGCAGGTCCCCTGGTAGGTTTCCGAAGCTCCTCTAAACCAACTCGGACGCAGGGTGCGCGCGCGTGGGGTCGTCAACCTCGGCCTGCGTGCACGCGGCAAAATAATCATAGAGAGGTTCGTAACCTTGGTCCTCGGTTGCTTCCGTCATGTAGTTCGCCGCGATCTCGGCGTCAAGAGCGTTTCGCGGGGTTGATGCTGAACTGCAAGCATCTCCGCCGCCTGCTCGTTGATGGCCGTGGTAGGGTCCTGAGCTCGATCGTCCAACGTCTGTCGAGCTCGGCTCATCAATGCCAGATAATTGATCAGGTCGTCGGTGGGCCATCGTCCGTTTTTCTCCAATACATCTGGCGGCTGCTCCTGCATCGTCATGTCCATGTTCTCGCCTGGATTTTCCATCGTCTCGTCCTCCGCCATCGCCCGCTTCATCTGCGGGATGTTTTCCTTCTCCAGCTTCGCGGTCTATATCGGCGGCGATTCACGCGCTGGTAGCACGTCTCATCGATGGAGAAGGTCGCCAACGATAGTCCAGACGTGGCAGTCGTCTCCTGCGTGAATCCCCGGGACATTCCAACGCCCCCGGCACTCCACCTCACCGCGATAACGCCCGTGCGGTCCTTTCACCCAAGGAAATTCCAAGAGGAGGGCCCCGTAGTTCATGCGCGGCGGATTTGTGATGTCCTCATTCGGAATCTCCATCAAGTCGTCTGGATCAACGTTCAATCCAGCTTCTCAGCTCCCTGCAAGCGGCATAACTGGCGGCGTTGTCGAGTCCCAGGTTCCGCTTGTGGACAGCATCCATATCCCTCGGGTCGATGCTTCCCCCTGGAGTAGCGACCGCGCGCGGGGGTGCCACCTTCCTGCTCCGGCGATGGACCAGGGCGGATATGCTGCCGTGCTCATCGGGGACCATGTCGCGAACACCAACGGCCCCGATGTACTTCGGCCTGGGGAGTGATGGCTTGGAGCTGGACGTCTGCGTTTCCTCGGCTGTCTCCTTGACCGCGTCGGCCCAGGCGTGCAAGTTGCAGGTCGGCTGCGCGAGCTGGTTCACGCTAGCGCGCTGGATGCGTCGCATCTCAGAACGCACCGCGAACCTGTAAAGGTAGGTCGGCAGTCCCTGCGTGTAGCCAGCCCTGTTCCCGACCTCGGGCTCCTCCACCTTTGTGAAGTCGGCCTCGAGTTCCTCGAACTGGCGTCGAGCATGTACGAGTCTGTTAACCGCCTCGCCTCGTTGCTGGATCAATGCCTTCCAGATATGGTATAGCTCCAGGTACCCCTCTATTTTGAGCCGTTGAGACTCAGCGCGATTGTCGTGGCCCGCCGCCTGCAGAGCAATGATCCTCGTTCGCCGAGAGACTGAACCCCCGTCTATATACTCCATGTGGTCCGTCACCTTCTTCAGGCGACGTAGCTCCGCCACGAGGTTTTGGCTGGTGGCCATCGAGAGCGCTGCGTGTCCTCGGAGATGATGAATATTCGGGATCGATTCGGATGGCATCCATTCCCTGGAAGCGGTTTCAGGAAGCTCGAGGCGATCCACGTGCTCGTCGCGGGTCTTGTTGTATTCGTCCACCATCCGTGCCCTCTTCTGGGGCTCGCCTCGGCGCTTGATGATCTCCTGACTCGAACGCGCCATCTTCTCTTCCGCCTGCTGCTCGGTCTCAGGTGAGAAGTGCCCGGGGTCGAAGTCCCCCATGGGCTCCAGGTCCACGGCGTCGCTCTCTTCGTCCTCGCGGGCGGGGGCGCCGCGACCCTTCGACTGCGGGCGGCTCAGGGCGCGCGAGTTCCGCGTGGCAGCGGGCGCGCGCTGCTCTTCGCGCAGCTCCTCGTCGACCGCTGCAGTCCCCGGAGCGCCCGCGCCCGCGGGGTCCTGGAAGCTCGTCTTGGCGAGGCCCCTCCAGAGTCCTCTGAAGGGCGTCCCGAGGTTTCTCTCGCGCTTCACCTGCTCTCGCCTAGCTCACTCTTGAAGAACATGAGAGATGGGCATGCAGGGGTGGCCAGGGAGGGGCGCGGCCAGCGCTGAGCCCTCGGCGGATGAGGCAAAAGCCTGGCATATAAAACCTGGGGGGCCAGTCCAGGGGTCATCGGCCGCCGCGGCCGGCCGAAGATCCACCTGGGTCGGCCTCCTTTTCGTCCACCAGGGCGTTGCGTTCCACGCAGTCGTAGAAGAGGTAGTCCTCGTCGTCCCCGACGAAGTCGACCTGCTGGCCCTGCCCTGCTGCTGAAGCTGGGGGGTCGAGTAGACGGATCAAAGTTCCAGGCGCTGTGTCCTTGGGTGGCGTGGCACCGCGGGCGGGGGGGGGCCCTGGCCACGGGGCCAAAGTCGCAGGCTGTGGGCGACGGCGCATCGCGACATGCTGGCGCACCCACTGAACGATGAGGGCAATCGAGGATATCACGCGTCGAAATAGCCGAGGCGACGGCAGGCTGAGTAGGGGAGATGGAACGGTGCAGAGGTGTCATGGGAGACGCGCGGGATGATGTAGCGCTCGGCGAAAGAATTGCATTCGAAATATTTGGTCTCGGACTGCGGTCCCCGGTGGTCAGCCGATGTGCTTTCCTCCGTTCCATGTCCTCTTTTTCTCTGGTCATGCGTGACCTAGCCGTCTGCGTGAGTTGTAGAAGGTAGTGCGTTTCCTTCCAACCTCGTCCAAACCACCCGCGGGGTTTATTTCGCGTGGAAACTGGCGACGTTGACCGCCGAGGTTCTCCAAGGGGCCCCGGATCACGGCAATATCCAAGGCTGCTCGCTTCTCGGTCGAAGCGAAATGTTGCATATTGATACAATCATATAGATCTCCTGCATCGGACATGGTGATGATGTCCAGAGCGGGGCTTTGCTCCATGATCGTCGCGACTCGGAGTTCTCGGTTCATAATGTGTCGATCGAGGCTCGCATCGATAATCCTTCGTGATAAAAATCCACGAGGTAACCCACTCGGCGTCGGCGAAACCCTTGGACATGGCGTTAGCCTCCACCGCCAGGGTAGAACTCCCAGCGCGCTCAGTCTTATGGAATTGCCGTGCGAGGATGCTGACGTCGGCTGCCTTTCCCAGCAGGACATGTTGGTCTGCTGCGCAGATCGCGTCGCATGTCCGAGAGCGCCCTTGCCCTGCGCCCTTGAGATCCAAACCGGAATCGCGCAGAGCGACCAGGCGGAAACGAAAGGGAGGCGCTGGCTTGATCGTGATCGTGGCGCTGGCGTCCTTGAAGCGCCGCAATGCGGCGTTGGCCTCGGCGAGATCTTTCAGTCTGGAGTTGGGCAGAGTGCTGCTCGGGAGAGATGCGCCCCCCGAATCGTTGGGCGCGCCTTCTCGGCGCGTCCAAATGTGTTTCCCACGCGAACCACGCGTGGCTGTAGTCTCCTCTGGCATGGCCGGTTGCTCAGGATTCTTGCGGCGCCCCCGTGGTAGACTGATGGGTCGGGCTCGTTCTGCAAGATGCCGTGCCATAGAGATCGCGAAGTCGAGATTTTTGTGCTGTCGCAGAATGCGCCCGCCATGCTCAGTGGCGTCCTCCACGCGGCTTCAACTCATGACCCGAATTTGAACCGCCTGCGAAGGCGAGAAATTGCATCGGCAAGTCTATCGCCAATGCCACCTCGCAACAAATCGTCTGCTTCGATGGCAACGGGCCCGAAAAATTGCGTGGGGCGTCCGTCGAGACTTTCGCGCGAGCATGTCGCGGGGCGCCAGGGGGTGGCGAGCAGCGCCAAGCTTTGAATGCCGTCAAAAGATTTCTGCGCCAGCCCGGAGGGCCCGTGACTAATCCATAAACTTCTGTCAGCAATTCAATGGCGAGCAAATCGTCGGGGCCCTCGCCAGGAATGTTTCCCGCAGGGGGTGAGTCGCAGGGAGGCCCATTCCGCTGATTTCGGATTCCTTGGGCAATTGCGGACTTGGCGTCGCCGGCCCAGGCCTTGGCCTCGATGGGGGACAGACATTGTAGAGCAAGAGGTGCATCCTCTGTAGAGGGCGTAGGCGCAATTCGATTCAACGCAGCAATGTCGGGACGATGAAATCCTCGAATAGTCCATCTCGAGTTAGCGTCGAAATTCTCGGGGATAGCAGAGACATTGAGCTTGTTGACGTAGTCGGCTCCCTTATTTTTCCACGTGTCGTGTCAGCGATAAGGAATGATGCGTTTGGGGTATTTGCGGTAGATCTCAGCAGCAGCAGCTCCACGGTGAATGCGCGCTGCTCTGGTGCCGTCAGGTCCTGCAACGCATATCTCAGACCTTTCTTTGTGGCGGCTGCCATTCGGTCCAAGGGGCCGCTGTTTCATGTGATCGGGTAACGGATTGATGTTGGCTTCATCCTCAGCGCTATGAAAAATCTCGAAGCGTTGCGGTCGGCCGCTTCTGATTGACGGGCCGCGCAGATGTTGTCCAGGTCGCGGGACTTGTGCGCCCCCGACAAATCATCTGTTACCTGGGCATTGCGACTGCAGCCCGCGCAGTAGGTAATCAATTCACCCGAGGAGTCGGGAGATGAAAACGTGCGAGGCGTAGCCGTAGGTTGGATTCCAACGTTGTTCTGTTGTTATAGAGGGAGCCATGGGGCAAACGTTGAAACGCAGGTTCAGCCGATCTGTGCACGCGCGGCCTGGCGAAGACGGGCGGTGCCAACGCGATGCAGAGGGGCGCCGTGGATTCGAGCGCTTGGCCTGGCGCGCGCCGCGCTCGACGACCCATGCAGCCTTGCTCTGCAGCCGTCACTGTTTCACGGCGTTGCACGGGCACGCAAACCGCCGCCCGAATGGGCGCTGACTCGCGCCCACCCCACCCTCATGCACCGCCCCCCTCCTCCTCCCCATGCCCCGCCCCCCTCGACGCATCCCCCTCGTGCCCATCCGATTCCCCCCTCCCCATCGTGCCCCCCTCCTCCTCCTCCTCCTCCTCCTCCTCCTCCTCCTCCTCCTCCTTCTCCTCCTCCTCCTCCTCCTCCTCCTCGTCATTATCCTGCCCCTTTCCGCCGCTGCGCGGCGTTCCTCCTCGCGCTCCTCCGCCAAATGCGCCCCCCCCCATCTGCGCCCTCGCCGCCTCCCTGTCCCCTGCGGCCATGCGCAGTTCAATCCGGGCCCTTCTGCCCCCCCCCGCTTTCCTCGTCCTCGCGATGATGGCGCCGATGCTGCCGATGCTGGGCTCATTCCCCCCCCCCCCCCTCCTCTCCCCTCTCGTCCCCTGGCCCCGTCGCCGCCCCTTCTCTCGCGCCATTCCCCCCCCGTCGCGCGTCGCCCCCAGGTGCCCGCGCGTTTGCCCTCCCACGCCGCGGCCCCCTCCGTGGCCGGCAGGGAGATCGGCGGGGACTCCCGCCCAGGCGCCGCTCCGGCCGGCAGCGCGCAGCGCCCCCTGGAGGACGAGCCGAGAGAAACGCGAAGCGTGCGGCCCAGTCGCCGCCGCCCGCGAGGGGCGCGCTCCAAATTCACAGATGGGGGCGCGATCTGCGCGCGCCGATCACACCGCGATCCGCGTAAATCGGCGGGCCCGCGCGAGCAATTGCGCAGGTGGAGAAGCGAACTGCGTGCACAAATCACACCTTGATCTGTGCATTTCGGAGCGGTGAACGCTTGCCGCCTCGAAGGTACCCCTACTTTGCCGAACCTGAACCGAAGTCGACGCACCCAGCTAAAGGGAAATGCGATCGCGCGCTTTCGTCGCCCAGGGCGGCCCCTTGGGGCTGCAAATGCGCGCGTCCTGGGCCCAGGGCGGCCGCCGTGGAACGCGTCGCCGCGGCTGCCCCCCGCGGCCCCGAGGCGCCCCGAGAAAGCCTAGATGGGGCCCTCAAGAAGGTCCGACACCGGCCCGCCAACATGACGGATACCACATGTCTGGGACGTCTGGGCAAGCATAGCTCGAAGCCTCGAGCGTCGCCGTTCGGATCGCTGCGACGGCGCGGTGGCGGACCTTCCCGCGAGCGCCATGAACTTGCATTTTGCCGCTGCGACTGCGTTTGTTTGGCGGCCGGCGCCCTCGCGTGGAACGCGCTCCGAACGTTTGAATTGGCCGCGCCCTCTACTTGACTGGTTCGCCGTGCCGGGGCGTCGAACGGGCGGCGCAATGCGAGCGCGGGCGCGCGGCCCCATCGCTTGCCCCCCCTGGCGCAATTGGGGGCGGGGGCGAGGTGGGGCGACGGGTGGTGGAGCGGTGGTGCAAAGAGGAAGGATGGGGGGGGGGGAGGGGCGCCCCTCCGCCGCGGCCGCGGCAGCTGCCAACCCCGCCCAGGGGGTAGACAAAGGAGGTGGGGCATGGGTGGGGACGACGACGGGAAGCAACATGTCAACGCTCCGCAGACATGATTGCGATTCGGGGTGGCGCGAGTGCTCCGAGGCATGTCAACCCCGACCCCTGCTAAATTTTCGAACTCCTCCAATCTATGTGAACGCTGTGCCCTCTGTGCCCCCTCATATACAACTGCCTCGCAACGGAGTGGTAGTGGATTCCAAGATCGTAGCTCGCGCTGGCGGCGGTAAGTAGGAAGCCGCATTGGCGGGCCAGGGCTTGCCTGAGCCTCGCGCGGCTGCGCTGGAGGGCCGCCCCGGCGCATCCGCCGCGAAGGGCAGTCGCGACCCCGGCCCGCTCTGCGGTTCAGCAGAGGATGCGGTATCTAAGCGAGGTCGCGCTTGCCGCGCATTGTTACGCGGTGCTGCGCGCGCCAAGCCGGGTTCATCTTAGCTTTCCGCCATTGGTTGTAGTCCAGGTTCTTCTGGTTGTGGCGGTTGTGCCTCCCGATTTGCGTCGATGTCTAAGTCGTCGGGGATTTCATCGGCCTCTGCTGCTTCGGGCTCGTGTAGAAGTTCGTTTCCAAATATGGGGTTGCCTTCGCTAGTGAGTGACGTCTACGTGGCGACGGCCACCGCGCGTGCGCCCGAGGTCAATCTTGAGGTCGTGAAGATAAGGATTGACCATCTCGATGCCTCTGCTTCCATCCCGAGTGGCACTGCGCATTTGTTCATGTGCCACGCGCCACAACGCGCCGCGCACGTTGATCCAGGCCCCGCCAGAAGTCGGTGGGATAATCGCGCCAGGCCCAAGGCATTTCCCCGAACCCACTCGTCCCTGTCTCCATGCAAACACGAGTTGGCCTTCAGCGATGGTTGGGGGTGCGCGATGTCGCGCGCGGAGGACTCGGAGTAGCCCCTCGGCTACACGTGGCAGTCCAGACTTTCATAGCGGCTCGGCTTAGGTCATCAGCTCGGTGGAACTCTCGCACCGGATCAGCAGACAAGTACTCGGGATCTATGGGGCCATCGGAGAGCAGCGTCGCTGGTAGACGTTGTGTAAAGCCGAAAACCCGTTGCATAAGGCAAAACCCACTCCGATTCTGGTAACGGTTCCGGACAGAGCAACACAACTCCCCCACAGCATGCTGCTCAGCTAAACTATCCGGAACTACTTCATGAACGGCTAAACGAAGCTGTCATTTCCATTCCTTTCCAAAACGTTCCGTGCGACCGTTGTGCCGTGGAGCGCGAGCATCCGTCGGAAATGGGCACGCGCCGTTGTTTTGCATGTTATCGGCGAATGTTCCATGAAACTCCGTTCCAGGATCTACAACGACAACTTCTGGCACGCCAGAGACGCGTGCCCATGTACGTGCACATGCTTGCAATTCTACAGATGCTGATCTCCTTGTCCCCACGTGTCCGACCAACCGAAGGGGCGTGTCCAAACGTATAAGATTGATCCAATAATGCGGTGCGTCATCAAGCGGGCACTTGGCCTCGCCCAAATCAATGCCAACAACATTACTGAATCGATGAGACTTGGGAACAGCAGCAGGGCGGCTAGCATAGGGTCGTTTGTGCGCATCGCGATCGTCGCACTTGAAGTTTGACAATACTCTGCGTGCTACTTCAGGCATAGCGTTGCCCCGTCTCAGAAGTCGAACAACATCGCGATTTCCAGGATGGCCAGCGTTGTCATGAGCAAGCTTGAGATCGGCTAGCTGGCCCGTTGTAGGTGTCCAGTCGGTCTGAACGGGTACCTCATCATCGCTATCCGGTTCGGCGCCGAGGCCATCGGCAGACACTTCTCCGGGCCCATCTTCCTCAAGAGCCGCTTTCACAGGAAGACTTGGACTGGTACTGTTTATTGCGAGTGCCTGCTGGATCTGCTCTACCCGCGGATTTGGAATCGTGCCGGCGCCGTCCTCGTCGAGCTCCGAAGATGAAGTATATGCCCCGCTGGTGGTCTGCCACAAATCAATCGCCATTGTCCTTTTCGGGTCTCGGCTGCTTCAGCCGAGTCCTGCGATGTGGCAGGTTGCTGCGATCCGCCCGGGGTGCCTCTGAGCGCAGCCGCGCGCTTGCCAAATGCTGGACCCGCCGGGCTCGCAGTGGCAGCATCTGGAGAGATAGGCTGCCCAACCTGACTGAGACGGGTGATCCGAGGACAAATGCTTGCCAGCCAGGCGCCAGCGCACATCGCGTCAACGGCAACTTCGCGGTCAAAGAAGGCACGGCCAGGCCGCCTCTCGGTCAGGGTGCGACCGCAGGGAGAGTCGCACCACGTATCCTGAATGGGCTCGGTAGTGCCATCTGACTAGACAACCTCTGCCATCCGCTCGTTGGTCAGATCGTCTGCCGACGGCGAGCCGGCGGAGTCGGCAGGGGTGAATGCCCGTCGCGGGGCTCGCGATGCACTCGGACATGTATCCTGCGACCGTTGGAGACATCTTCTGCCCGCGAACCCTTCAGACGCCGTTCTCCACCACGATCGCCTCGGAACCGTCCCCGTCCATGATGTTCTCGCGTATCTCGCGTCCTGCCGCGTGCGTCGCCAGGCGTCTGAATCCTCGATGTGCCGCTGGTTCGCCTGACTTGTGAGGCTTCATGCGCGGCTCGCAGTGCTGGGAGTCCGTCTCGTAGACCTCCTTGAATGCGCAGCCCGCGCGCGCCCCGAACGTCGCCCGTTCCTGGTGGCATGCCGCGCCCGTGCCGATGAAGCCGTCGACAGGGGGCCCCGTCGAGCGCATCTGGCAGTCGTCGCGCGTCCAAAGAGTCCCTGTGTTGCCCCGGCGGCGCATTGACCCCTCGGAATGCGCGCGCGCGGCCTGCTCGGTCTTCCTGGTGCCCATGCTGTTTGGCCCCAGCCTCTTGCCCGCCGCGAGCCGCTCCCTGATGGGGGGAGACCTTCGGGACTCGGGGGAAAGGTCTCTGGTCGCGGGCCTGAGGCGTGGCTGGTGCAGCCCCGTTGTCCAGACTCTTGGCGCCCCGAGCAAGTTCTTGCAGGTGATCGCGCCGACGCGTGCCTCCGTGCGGCGCTTCGTGGCCACGTGGTCCAGGATGGCGAGTAGCGTCAGGCGCAGTTGGCGCCGTGTCCACGTCCGCTTCTCTGGGGCTATCAGGGACTGGCAGGACCTGCCGGTGCTCGGAGGCTCTGGCCGCGGCCCCTTCTCGGCGAGGATGGGCCCCGCGCGGTTAAGCATCGCGCAAGATGTCAAGAGAGGTGGCAGTTGGCTGAGAAAGACTGGTTTGAGCCGAGGGCGCCTGCGGATTCACGCAGAGCGCGGCGTCCACGGTCTCGACGACCTGGTCGCATCCCTGAGTCTTCGGAGGGGCCGTTGCTCTTCTCTTCTTGCTCTGCCAACCGTCGTCGGGGAAAATCGCTGACATTGATCGCGAGGTGTCTGCCTGCCCCTCCCTCGTGCACCTCGATTGACGGCCGTCGAGTGTCTTCCAAGTGATGGCGCCACCTGGCAAGTCAGGGGCCTTGCCGAACTGCCCGGGCATCTGCGCTGGAAATCGTCAGGGCACGTCGCAGGCGATCAGATGTGCCGCGAGCGTGCAGGGGCACTTTGCCGCGGCGACCTGCGTGGTCTAGCTGCGGAGAACCCTGGTAGATCCTCCGACGCCCGTGGCGTCCATTCCATGAGTCGGTATCTGCGCTGGCTATAGCCATAGGCATCTCCAAGATATCATTTTCTCAGACTGAGCTTTGCCGCGGACTCCGAGCTGAGCTCCAGTATTCGCCAGGCCGAAATCGATCTGGGCCTGAAGTCCGATGAAAGGCTGTTCGCCAGTGCCGGCAGCAACACTGATAGTATAATATTAAAGAACAAACTCCGGACTTGGTCGCGTGTCCCTCTTGGCGAGCGTCGCGCAGAGCGTCGTCTGCTTCGAGTGGGGCAGCCGCCTGGAAACCGCCGGGGCCTGCTTGCCGTCTGCGCCCGCGCTCGCCTGGCTCTTTCGCGCGGTCCCGAGCCCAGTGCCCCATCTTCCCGCGTCGGGCGCACTTCGAGCGGCTCATTGGTATACTTGTGGTCCAGCGCTTCGGTCGGCGGGTCCAGCCCGTTCCCCTCGACGTTTTTCCCTGCGGGGGCTTTTGGACTTGCCTTTCGGAAGAGAATGTTTAAATGGGCGTCGTCCGAGCTTCCGCTTGTGCGCGTATTGTCGTACCTGACCTTGGTCGGCGTAGATGGCGACGGCCTCGCCTTTGTTCAAAATCGCATCCTCGGGCATGTCTCCAGCTACGAAAATTTCGTCTTCGTCGTCCATGTACCTGAGAGCCTCAAGCAAGACGTCTTCTTCCTCATCGGACTCGGGCGACGTAAACGAGGACTGTTCCATGATAGTCCAATGACAGCTACCGTGGTCATACTCCTGGTCATCATATCCGTCTTCATCTCGCTGGTATCCGATGAAGCGCGTGGCGGGACTCATTCCATGAATACGATGGCCGCCTTTGCCTGCGGGTAATGGTCGTTTATGCTTCCGGAGCTTCTCACGCACCATGTCAAAATCATCTGATCCCTCAGTCCAGTGCTCCACCGTATCCCACGCGGCTTCAGTGAGCTTGGATCCCCGGAGAAGCTAGCATCTTTTAAACTCCTCCGGTAGGGTCACGTGCTTCTCGAATTCTCGGAATAACACTCGCTTGCGAGCAATATGATTGACCAGAGACTCGTCTCGCTTACGCTTGGTGTTGTTAGAATAGAAGGGTTTTTTTTTTTTTTTTTTTTTTTTCAAAAGCTTTCGGCATCCTGCGGTCGTGGCTTCGGCGAAGGCCTTCTTGATACATTTGTCCACAACCTGCCCACTGTCCTCCGAGGACATCTGATATTCGGTGAGTTCGTTGATGCTAACCTTGAAGGTCGTCTCTGGCGTAGCGGTAGATGAGGTATCCATGTTGTCTCTTCAAAGTTCTGGTAGTCGTGAGCCATATCTGCAGCTCCTTCATGTAAGGGTCTAAACGCACATCCAGATATGTTCCGTCCCTGGTGGGGGTAGGTCTTTTGGTGTCGTTGGGGCCCCCGAGTGTTCAGGAAATAGTCCCCTCTGACGTTCAGAAGATCTGGCAGTATAGTCCCCCTAATCAGTCGGAGTGAACGGCGTACTCTGTCCCCGCAGAGGCGTGTTCAGCCGAGCTGGTGCAGCCGGCGAACCACGGCCCCGCGCGTTCCAACTTAATGGGGGTGAGTGCGTATTGGGCTGTATATCCGTCCTGGGCTGCGAGGGCCAGCGGACCCAGTCTTCATCTGACCAACCCACTGCGTCATCACCGTCCCAAGGAACGTCTTCTCGTCCTCGGCTTCCTGCCCAAGCATCCTGTCCTGGTTGTACCCAAGGATCATCCGGAAATTCGTCTTCGAGAGGCTGAGCGTCGGCTGGACGGTCCATGGCGGCGCTCGGCGCAAGAGGGTGAGAAGCGGGAGGCACGGGAGAATAAAACATGATATGTCACCCGGGAGTCGGGTGGCAGGGGAGTCAGCCTGACTCCCCATGTGGATCGGAACCCCGCGCTCCGCTGCCACTGTGGAGTGTACGAGAGTAACTGTATGGAGCGCAGAAAGACACGAAGTACAAGTAGTGGGACCCGTGCTATAAGACAGCGCGTTCTCTTGTCTTTTGCGGGGGCCAGGGCGCGCCCGTCGCCTGCGCGCTAGATGACTCAAGGACCCTTGTGACCCACGACGGCGGCACACAAGGGAGGTGGGGCGGAGGCGAGGGAGGAGGAGAGGCTGACATACGCATGGCAACCACAACCCAACAAGCAAACATCGTCCCATTCCCTTCGGAAAACGTTTTTTGTTTTTTTTTGTGTTCCTCTTTTATTGCATGTGCGACGTTTGGGGGTTCACAGCGTCCAAAACTGTCCTAGGGACCTCCAACATCGCCCCCAGACGGCCCAACACGCCCCCAAGATGGACCCAAGAGAGCCCAAGAGGGCCCAAAGACGGCCCAAGAGGCGCCCCAAACGGCCCAAGACAGCCCCAAGAGGGGCCCAAAGGGGGGAACACGAACCACCAACTCGAGCCTTCCGCCCTAAGAGGCCCCCAGAGGCCACCAAGAGAGCCCAGGAGGCCCCCTGGAGGCCCCACGAGGCCCCCAATCGGCCCCCCCAACAGGCCTCACGAGGCCCCCAAACGGCCCCCCAAAGGCCCCAAGAGGCCACGACCGCGCAGGCAAACGCCTGCGATGGCACAGTACGGGCCGGCGGAATGCGCGAAGCAATTAAAACCTGCCGCTTCTCGGGGACGGCTTTTTTACGTCCGCCCGCTTTCGCTGGCCTTCCGCCGAGGGCCTCGCCGAAGTCTTCCTTCCGCTGGCTTCCTTCGAGCGAGAGACTCCAACTTCACGACCACTCGAAATTGAAACCATGTCTGGAACGCCCCATGCAGGTGGGGAAACAAACAAGTACCGATGCCGCTGCTCCCCAGACCGCCCGACGAGGACTTCGAGGCGAACGCAGCCGTGGCGACGAGGGCCTCCAAGGAGGCCGAGAAAGGCCAAAATGGTCAAAGGTTAGCGGTGCCGGTACCTTTTTCCAACTCTGCGTGCGGTAGGTTCGCGTCGTATCGACAGGCGGCGACCCCGCCAGCTGCGTTCAACGTTGAATGCCGCGGGCGACACAAAATCGTTCGATGTAGAACGATTTGGAATTTTTGGAAACGGCCGATCGTTCAAGGTTGAACGATCCCCGCGGTGTCAGAAACCAGCGCCGAAACCGGCACGACGCGAACCTGACGTAGGTATTTGGCGCCCCTGATCCTCGAACATCTTCTTGGCGTCCGCGGGGAGGGCATCCACCTGCGCCCGCAGGCGAGACGACCGCAGCGCCCGCTTCCACGTTCTCGATGAGGCCAGCTTGGCCACGGCCGAGCACACCTCATCGTGCCTCCTCCTTCCCCCCTCCTCCCTCCATCCTTTGGTGCTCCTCCTCTTGCTGCTGCTGCTCCACCTCCTCCTCCTCCTCCTCCTCCTCCTTCTGATCCTCTTCCTCCTCCTTCTGATCCGTCTTCTCCTCCTTATGATCCTTCTCCTACTAATCCTCTCTCTCTCTCTCTGCCATTTACACTCCGCGCGGCACCGCCCGCAATGATGGAGCCCGCGCAGGACAGAATACACACAAAAGCGACTCCACCAAGGCTGGGGCCAAACACCGATATCTCCGCATCACCCGTGTGGGCTTCCTTCTTCTCCTTTCCCTTCCTCGCTCCTCCGACTGTAGGGAAACAAACAATGACATAAACATAAAAACTCGGAGGTCCGCGCGGATTTCTCGAATCGGCGTTGGACCCCCCTCCTTGGCGCGCGGAGCGCGCCAGGGGCGGCGCCAGGGGCGCTGTTGCATTGACTCTCACTCTTGCTCTGTGGCCATCTCACTCTTTCCTCGCTCCCAGCTCTTGCTCTTGCCGCTCCTGACTTCTTCCCTCCTCCTGCTCCCCCCCCGCATTTATGTTTTCTCCAGGCGGAGCCAGAGGCGAGAGAGAGAAGGTCCGACTCGAACGCGGGAGTCGGCGAGGCAACCCTGCCAGACGACCACCCTCGCCCTCTCGCAGCCGCAAGCGCGCGGAACGGAAAGAAACGGAGAGATGAAACCCGCGCGTGAGGCAAAAAAGCGCAGACCGGGACGATCCACGCAGATGAGTTTTGGCGGCGAGCGAGGGGGGGAAATGAGAATGAGAAGGCCTTCTCAGAAGGCGGCGGGACTTCTCAGAAACCCTCGCGCCTTCTGAGAAGTTTTCTGTGTCTTCGGTGAAGGCTGAGACAACTTCTTAGAAGGCTGGGGAACTTCCAAGCCTTCTGAGAAGGCCCGCCCCTTCTGACTTCCCCCCCTGCTTGTCGCCAAGAGTTGAACTACAGATTTCCGCGCACATCTCGCCGAAACATGAGCATATGATTACGTATGACTAATTATGCTGCGCCTTTGCGCGCCACACAGGAAGGAGGTGGCAGACGGTGCTCTCCGATAGAACATTGGCGAGCGTGGTGACCAGCATCTTGGCAGGGCACGCAGAAAACACAATCAGACTTCTGCGAATCGGGCTCCTGACTTCGGCGGGAAGTCCAGACTTCGAAAGGTTGTCGAGGCGTTTGATCCGTTGGACGTTTCTAAACGTAGAGCTCGGCGTGGGTCTGCACGACGCGCAAGCTCACGAAGCGGGTGTTACCGTCCTCGCTGCTGCAATTCACAAACGCTTTGCACACAAAGGCCTCTTCTGCCAACCGTCGTGCACCGAAAACGTGGGAGCACACAATTGTTTAGTCTGGCGCGGGTTCGGGCTCCACCCGACAGCTCTAGGCTCGTCCAAGGATTCGGTCGTTCGTGACCACAGCGGATGCCACTGAGTGCGCTAGGAGGCAGAGGGGGGAGCGAGCGAACGAGCTACCACCAATGCGGACAGCCGCCCGGGCCTAGCTAAGACCATCTAAGACCGGGTGGAGGAGGGCGTGGCCTCAGGAATCATCTAAATACAGTGCCGCGCGAAACACGTGTCAGAAGTTTCGAGAAGTAAGAGGGAGAGTGGAGGAGAGGGAGTCCTGCCCTCGATGTGGGAGTCGGCGAGCCTGCGGTCGGAGAGCACGTCGTTTCCCGGTGTGTGCTTTGTGTGAACGGAGACGCGTGTTGTCTGCCGTCGGATTGCTACGAGAGGGGAGGGGGAAGGGAATGAGGAGAAAGAGCAGCTATACGAGCTAGTAGGAGCATCAAGGCCTTCTAGCGCAGAGGATCGATGACCTACCAAGCTCGCTGAACTTCAAACTACGAGCAGAAACGGTCCACTGACGTGAGACAGGCCAGGCACAGCTCTAACAGCGCAATGTGTCGGAGTGAGACGGTCAAAGCCAACATTGCACCCCAAATGTGACGAACAGACGAAACTGTAGCTGTAGATATGCACGCAGTCATGCCGTGTGCAAGCGGCAGGCCAACACACGTTCAAAAAACAACATGAGCTTGCAACCGCTCCCAGGAGAGAACGTCCAGAAAGTCCAGCGGGCAGCGGCAACTCAATCATTCCGCTCCGCACCTCTCAATTCTTTTACTCGTGTTCTTCCCCTCCTCCTCCTCCTCCTCCTCCTACTTCTCCTCACCCCTTGCCCTTGCCCTAATGCCCATTCTTATTCTCTCTTCTTCCCTCCTCTTACCCCTTAGCTCCTCTCCTTCTGTCTTCTCCGTCTCTCTTCTCCGACTCCCTCCCCTTCCTCCTCCTCCTCCTCCTCTTCCTCCTCCTCCTCCTCCTCCTCCTCCTCCTCCTCCTCCTCCCCTCTCTTCCTCCGTCACTCCCCTCCAACCCCTCCTCCCTCCATCCACCTCCTCATCCTCCATCCTCGCGGCACCTGCTTGCGCAGCGCGCGGCGGCCCCCCGCCAACAGCGCTAGGACGAACGCCCATCCTTCCTCAACGCGGCGCACGCGCGTGAGCAGAATGAGGCAGGGGATGGCGAGGAAGGCGAGGACGAGACGAAAAGGACGAGGATGAGGACCGGGAGCAGGAGGAGGAGGAGAATCAGGACGGACGACGACGGGAAGCAGAACCAGCAGGACGAGGAGAAGGTTGAGGAGGAGGAGGGTGAGGAGGAGGAGGAGGAGGAGGAGGAGGAGGAGGCGGAGGCGGAGGCGGAGGAGGAGGAGGAGGAGGAGGAGGAGGAGGAGCTCTGGAGGAGCAGCGGAAACAACGACAATTACAGGAGGGGGATCCTCGGCGTCGCCGGACCACCTGTCAAGCTCCTCGGGGCTGGCATTGAGGAGCAGCCGCCGCACGTGTTGGAACAGCTCGCTGGCCTGGCCAGGTGTAAAGGGCCGTCGTTGTCCTCCTCCCCCTCATTCTCACCTCGCTCACCTCTTACCTGATCCTTCTCCTCCCCCTCCTCCTCCTCCACCTTGCTCATCCCTCCTCTACCCTTCCCTCTCACTCGCCTGGTCATCGTGCACCTGCCCTCGCTGAAGGCAAGCCCGAATCCTGTCAGCAGGCCAGGAGCGATCCTCAGGCACCCGCGCGTGGGCGGACGAGAGCATTGGGGCAATATGGGCGCATCGTGGTCAAAGCCTGAACCAAAATGGTTACGAAATATTGCAGCGACTGCCCCGACACGCCAATCAAATTGCCTGACACACACCTAACCAGGTGGACGACTGGATCAAGTCGTGACAACCTTGCAGCCCGCCTGGGGTATTCGCGAAACGGAGCAGCATACTCAGAACTGGGCGCCCGTCTCAGGGCGTCTGACATCTTGAGTTTCGGCAGGTCGTTACCCTGGGCCCTTCCCAGGGCGCCCCGTGCAAGCAATCTCAATATTTTGGAGAAGGAAGATCGGAGGAGCAGCACCATGGGGATGAGGAAGAGGAGGAGGAGGAGGAGGAGGAGGAGGAGGAGGAGGAGGAGGAGGACAAGTGAGTAGAGAAGGGCGGGCGGGCAGAGGGGAGAGAAGGAGGAGGGCAGGCGAACAGACTAGGAGAAGAAGGAGGCGAGTGAGGAGCGGGAGACGGATGCTGCTACTGATGGTGTGGAAGAGTGAGGGGGAGGATGTTGGCACGGAAAGAAGCGGAAGAGGAAACATGAGGAAGGATGACGACGGAGAGGATGCAAGAAATTTGAGGGGTCGGGCAACGAGAAGGGGCAAAGGAAGAGGATCAGGAAGGCAATGGCGCGGGCCGTGGATCCCCGCTAATTGCGCGGGAAGCCCGTCGACGGTGGACTGCAGTTTGGGCGCGCCTGCAGATCGACCCGACGGGCAGGCAAGAGTGGGCACAAGCCCTGTTCCCCTTTGTCTCATGCTCCCATCGTTGGGCTGTCTTGGAGCTCTCTTGGGCTGTCTGGAGCCCCTCCAGGAGCCCTCTTGGGGCCTCTCGGGGCCCTCACGGGCCCTCCTTGGGCCGTTTTGGGCAATTTGTGGGGCCCTCTTGGGCGCCTGTGGAGCTCTCTTGGGGCGGATGTTGGGAGCCTCTTGGGGCGTCTCGGGCGCTCTAGAAACTGCAAGTGCGAGTGTGACAGAGACGCACGGACACTGAACTAACAATTCGAATAACTTGCCTCTTGGGCGCTCCTTGCGACTAATCCTCTTGGGGGCCCCCAGGGCCGTCTTGTAAACCCGTTGGGCCGTTCACCGGCCTTCTTGGGCCCACCTAGGGCAATCTTTAACGCGAGTTGGCCGTGCTGGAAAGCCCGTCGGGCCCTCCTGTGGCCCTGAGGCCGGCGTGGGCTTATTCGGGGTGCTCGGGACACAGCTTCCCAGGCAGGGACTCGGGGTTATGGCAAATCACCTTTCGATGAATCAGGGGGCCTCGAGAGTTAACACATCGACATGCATCAAACACAAGCACGCGCAGAGACACGCACACACAAACAAACGCACGCTTTTTGGCGATCGCGGCCTCGCGCGCCACGCCGAGGCGGAGCAGGTCAAGCAGGCGGCACAGAGCTCACGCGCGCGGCGGGGCCCTCAAACGCTGGACCCCACCGGATCGACCGCACGTGCCGCCGGGGCCGGGTCGGGATAGAGAAAACTGGCGGACAGCGTCCGCAGATGGAGACGGCGATGCCGACGAGCGACGCCGACGAGGTGACCAGAACGCGCTCTGGCCGGACCCCGACAGGCCGGGCTGCCGGGCCAGCTGCCCGCGGCGGAGGAGGCCAGGGGAGGCCGCGGAAGCACCGCGGCCATCCCGCAGCGGGAAGACCGGGTGGGGGGGGACCGACGGCACCACGAGGCTGCAGGAGGAGAGGCGCGAGCCCGCGCGTTAGCTGGCGCTCATCGAGTGGAGCGGAGGGAGGCTCGGGCGCGAGAGGTGCCCGGGGGGAGCCCGCTTCTGGCGTCTCCGGCAGAGACGTGCGCTCCGAGATGCGTGCATGGAGGCCTCCTAGATGGGGCCGGGGTAGACGTGGTCGGAGGATCTCGCCGCATCGCCGACACATCGGCGATGCCGCTCCGATGCGCTGGCGGCGTCGGCGATGCATCTCGCCACCCAGTGCAACGCTTCGTGGCCCCATAGGGGGCTCCGCCGAAAGCCCCAGTGGCACCGCCCGCATGCGTCACCCCCACCCAATACAGCGTTTCGTGGCCTCATACGGAGCTCCACGGAAGGTCCCAGTGGCACCGCCCGCATGCGCCACCCGCCACTCATTCTAGCGTTTCGTGCTTCCATAGGAAGCTCCACCGAAGGCCTCAATGGCACCGCCCGCACGCGTCACCCCCACCCAGTACAGCGCTTCGTGGCTCCATAGGGAGCTCCACCGGAGGCCGCAGGAGCACCGCCCGCATGCGTCATCCCCCCCCCCCCCCCCCAAATGCAGCGTTTCGTGGCCCGAGGGAGAGCCCCACCGAAGGTCCCAATGGCGCAGCTCGCATGAGACACCCCCCACCCAGTACAGAGTTTCGTGGCCCCATAGGGAGCTCCACCGAAATCTCCTGTGGCACCGCCCGCATGCGTCACCCCCCACCCAGTACAGCGTTTCGTGGCCCACTAAGGAGCGCCACCGAAATCTCCAGTGGCACTACCCGCATGCGTCACCCCCCACCCAGTACAGCGTTTCGTGGCCCCATAGAGAGCTCCACCGAAGGCCCCGGTGGCACCGCCCGCATGCGTCACCCCCACCCAGTACAGCGTTTCGTGGCCCCATCGGGAGATCCACCGAAGGCCCCAGTGGATGCGCACTCGCATGCGGTTCCCCCACCCAGTGAAGGTCTTCGTGGCCCAATGGGGGACCCCACCGAAGGCCCCACTGGCGGTGTTTGCCTGCGGTCCCCCTGCCCAATACAGCGCCTCGCGGCCTCATGGCGAGTTGCACCGTCATGGCCACATAGGGAGCTCAACTGAAGGTCCCAATGGCGCAGGTCGCATGCCCCGCCCCCCCGCCCAGTACAGTGTTTCGTGGCCCCAGAGCAGGCTCCATCGAAGGTCGCAGTGGCGCAGTTCGCACGCGTCGCCCCGCACAGCACAGCGTTTCGTGGCCCCAGAGGGGGCCCCACCGAAGGTGCCAGTGGCGCAATTCGCATGCGCCCCCCCCCCCCCCCCAGTACAGCGTTTCGTGGCCCCGTGGGGAACTCTACCGAAGGTCCCAGGTGGCGCAGTTCGCATGCGCCTCACCCGCCCAGTACAACGTTTCGTGGCCCCAGAAGGAGCTCAACCGAAGGCCCCAGTGGCAGGCCACCCCCGCTCAGTACGTGGCCCCATATGGAGCTCCACCGAAGGCCACAGTTGCGCCGCCCGCATGCGTCCCTCCCGCCCAGTACAGCGCTTCGAAGGGAGCCCCACCGAAGTTTCAAACGGCGCAGTTCGCATGCATCACCCCAACACAGTACAGCGTTTCGTAGCCCCATAGGGAGCTCCACCGAAAGCATCACTGGCACCGCCCGCATGCGCCCCCCCGCCCAATACAGCCTTTCGTGGCACCATCGGGAGCTCCACCGAAGACACCAGTGGCACCGCCCGCATGCGCCACATCCACGCAGTACAGCGTTTAGTGGCCCCATAGGGAGAGCCACCGAAGGCCACAGTGGCACCGCCCGCATGCGTCCCCCCGCCCACTGCAGCGTTTCGTGGCCCCATGTGAAGCTCCACCGAAGGCCACAGTGGCACCGCGCGCATGCGTCATCCTGACCTAATACAGCGCTTCGTGGCCCCAAAGGGAACCCCACCGTGGATGCACTCGCAAGCGCCACCCCCCACCCAGAACAACGTTTCGTGGCCCCATAGGAAGCTCCATTGACGGCCGCAGAAGCACAGCCCGGATGCGCACTCGCATGCGCTTCCCCACCCAGTGCAGCGCTTCGTGGGCCCATAGGGAACTCCACCGAAGGCCCCACTGGCGGTGTTTGCATGCGGCCGCCCCACCCAGCACAGCACAGCGCTTCGTGGCTTCATGGGGAGCTGCACCGGAGGCTCCTGTGGCTGTAGCTGCATGCGCTTCCCCAGCCCATTACACTGTTTCGTTGCCCCATAGGGAGTTCCACCGAAGGCCCCAGTGGCGGTCCCGCCCCACTGCGGCGTACCCCTCACACTTTTCGCGGCCGCGTAGTGCGTTCTGCCTAAAGCACCAGTGGCAACGCCCACATGGCGGCCCCGCCCCACCTGGGCACGCCCTTCGCATGCTTCATGGACCCGTGGGGAGATCACCCGAAGGCGACACGCGCAACGACGGTACTCACAACTGCGTATGGTTGGGTCCTTCGCCAGGATAACTCTCAGCCCCCGCGTCGCCATCAAATGACGAATACAATGGGATAGTATTTTGTCGCTCGCCAAGGCGTTACCACGAGGCGAGTGGAGTGGGAAATTTCCCAACCATCGTTGCCAAGAGACAGTGCACCGCGTCTCACCTCCTTCCTTCAATCCTCCTCCCACCCCCTCCTCCCCGCCCAGTACAACGTTCGTGGCTCCAGAGGGAGCTCCACCGAAGGTCCCACTGACGCAGTTCGCATGCGCCCCCCCACCCAGTACAGCGTTTCGTGGCCCCTTGGGAGCTCCACCGAAGGTGTTTCGTGCCCCCAGAGGGAGCTCCACCGAAGGTCCCAACGCAGACGCCCCCCCCGCCCAGTACAGCCTTTCGTGGCCCCACAGGAAGCTCCACCGAAAGTCCCAATGGCGCAGTTCGCATGAGCCCCCCCGCCCAAAACAGCGTTTCGTGGCCCCAGAGGGAGCTCCATCGAAGGTCCCAGTGGCGCAGTTCGCAAGCGTCTCCCCCGCCGCCTACAGCGTGCCGTTGCCCCGGAGGGAGCCCCACCGAAGGTGCCATTGGCACATTCGCATGCGCCCCCCCACCCAGAATAGCGTTTCGTGGCTCCGTGGGAAACTCCACCGTATTTCCCAGGTGGCGCAGTTCGCATGTGCCTCCCCCGTCCAGTACGGCGTTTCGTGGCCACATTGGGAACTCCACCGAAGGTACCAGCACTACCGCCCGCATGCGTCAACCCCGTCCAATACAGCGTTTCGTGGCCCCATAGGAAGCCCCACGGAAGGTCCCAGTGCTACCGCCCGCATGCGCCACCCAAACCCAATACAGCGTTTCCTGGCCTCATAGGGAACTCCACCGAAGGCCACAGAAGAACCGCCCTCATGCGCCGTCTCCACCCAGTACAACTCTTCGTGGCTATCGGGGGCTCCACCGAAGGCCCCAATGGCAGGTCACCCCCGCCCAGTACAGCTCTTCGTGGCTATAGGGAGCTCCGCCGAAAACCCCACTGGCACCGCCCGCATGCGTCCCTCCCACGCAATACAGCGTTTCGTGGCCCCACAGGGAGCTCCACCGAAGGTCCCAATGGCGCAGCTCGCATGCGCCACCCCACCCAGTACAACGCTTCGTGGCTCCATGGGAAGCTCTGCCGAAGGACCCACTGGCACCGCCCGCATGCGTCCCCCGCGCCCAATGCAGCGCGTCGTGGCCCCATAGGGAGCTCCACCGAAGGCATTAGTGGCACCGCCCGCATGCGTCACACCCACCCAATACAGCGCTTCGTGGCCCCATAGGGAGAGCCACCGAAGGCCACAGTGGCACCGCCCGCACGCGCCCACTACAACGTTTCGTGGCCCCATAGGGAACTCCACCGAAAGCCCCAGTGGCGGTTTGCATGCGCTTCCCCCACCGAACACCGCGCTTCGTGGCTTCATGGGGTCTCCCCCGAAGGCCCAGTGGCTGTGCTCGCATGCGTTCCCCCCGCCCATTACCAACACAACGGTGTTTGCATGCGGCCGTGTTTGCAAGCGGCTGCCCCACCCAACACAGCGCTGCGTGGCCTCAGGGGGAGCTGCACCGAAGGCTCCTGTGGCTGTAATTACCTGCGTGCGTTTCCCTCGCCCATTACACCGTTTCGTTGCCCACCAAGGAGCTCCACCGAAGGTCCTAGTGGCGGTCCCTCCCCGCTGCGGCGCACCCCTCACACTTTTCGCGGCCCCGTAGTGCGTTCCGCCGAAAGCACCAGTGGCAGCGCCCACATGGCGGCCCTTCCCCACTTAGGCACACCCTTCGCATGCTTCATGGCCCCGTGGGGAGATCCCCCGAAGGCGATACCCGCAACGACGGTACTCACAACTGCGTGTGGTTGGGTCCTTCGCCAAGATATTTCCCAACCGACCTGTGTTGTTGGGTCCTCGTTTTGAAGAGACGGTCTCCGCGTTCCCTCATTCCTTCCTTCCTTCCTTCCTCCTCCTCCCCCTCCTCCTCTTCCTCCTCCTCCCGGTCCTCCCTCATTTCGTGGACCCATAGGGAGTTCTACCGAAGGCTGCAGTGGGACCGCCCGCATGCGTCATCCACCACCCAGCACAGCATTTCGTGGCCCCATGTGAAGCTCCACCGAAGGCTCCAGTGGGACCGCCCGCATGCGTTATCCACCACCCAGTGCAGCATTTCGTGGTCCCATAAGGCGTTCCACCTAACAAAGCTTCGTGGCACCATGGGGGGCTCCACCGAAGGCCCCAATGGGAACGCCCGCATGCGTCATCCACCACCCAGTGCAGCGCTTCGTGTACCCAAAGGGAGCTCCACCTGTGGCTGAACTCGCATGGCGGCCCATGTGGCGGAGTTCGCATGGCGGCGACTGCAAATTTCCGGAAGTTTTTCGTCGTATTCGACGTATTGAGGCCGCTTTCTCGGGCCGCGCATCCCGGGCGGGAGCCAGCCTGCTCGCTCTCTCTGCTCCGCGCAGCGGACGATCCGCGCGCGTCGCCGGGACCCCTTCGGGGCGACCAGCGAGCGTCGCGGGGACTCCGTGCGGCGCCGCGCCCGCAGCCTTGGACGTGGGCGTGCACGGGCAAAGAGGGAGAAGAAGAACGGGAAGGAAGCGGGCGCGATCCTCGTGAGAGGCGCGCCGACAT
Organism: Prorocentrum cordatum; assembly: GCA_963575745.1. Classification (NCBI taxonomy): domain Eukaryota; class Dinophyceae; order Prorocentrales; family Prorocentraceae; genus Prorocentrum; species Prorocentrum cordatum. The sequence continues at coordinate 48,846 of CAUYUJ010017216.1, forward strand.
GGGCGTCGACATTTATGCACGTAGACTCACGCGCGCGCAGACTCATCCACAATCAGACTCACGCGCTCTTAGTCTCTCGCACACAGACCTATCGTCATCGCTCGCGTTGTGTGCCCCGCCACGCATGTCGGCACGCCCCTCACACGGTTCGTGGCCCCATAGGGAGCGCGGGCGAAGATCATGTCCATAATTGCGGTATTCACAGCTGCATATGGTTGGGTCTTTCGCCAGGCTAATGCTTGGTCGGCCCGCGGCGCTGCCATGTGACGAGACGCAAATTATGTTACAATGTGTGGCATTGCGATACATTGCACTGCGTCGCGTTACATTGTATTACATAGCACTGCGTTGCATTGCATTGTGTGACGCTGCATTGCATTGCATCCTGTTGCATCGTATTGCGTTGCATTCGCATTGCGTTGCTTTGTGTTGCATTGCGTTGCATTGCATTGCGTTGCATCCTGTTGCGTTGCATTGCGTTGCGCTGCTTTGTATTGCACTTACATTGCATTGCAGCTAATTCCGGGCTATGGGGGAGGAGGAAGAGGAGGAGGAGGAGGAGGAGGAGGAGGAGGAGAAGTACAGGAAGGGAGCAGAATGAAGGAAAGTACAGGAGAGGGGGGGAAGGAGGAGGCGGAGCGTTGAAGAGGGAGGACGGGGAGAAAAGGAGGGAGAATCGATGGGGCCAACCGGCCAACCACCTGGGCAAATGGGCAATCGGCCACTCAACCACCCAACCCACCAACCAACCAACTAACCAACTGCTCCACCAACCAGCCAATCACCCGAGCAACCAACCAACTACTCCTGGCAACAAACAATTCGACCTGGCATCTAGCGAACCAACCTAACGACCAATCGACCAACCATTCGTGGGCAAACGGAGACCCGGCCAAGCAACCAATCAGACAACCAACTAACCAACCAACCAATCAACCAACCCACCCGCCAACCAACGAATCAGCCTCCTGGGTAACATTTTTGTTGACCCGGCAATTGGCGAGCCAATAAGCCAACCAACCCGCCAACCAACTAGTGCTTCAATTGGACTTTCTTGAAGATGTTCCACACGGAGGGCCCCGGAAAGAAAGGTCCAGATTGTTGTTGTCCCTCAAATAAACATGTTTCTGAGCCCGACAGAAAAATAACCCCTTCTCCCCCCCCACACACACACACTCACACAAACTCACCCACTCACTTACGCACGCATACGCACACGCACACGCACACGCACACGCACGCACACGCACACGCACACGCACACGCACACACACATACACACACACACGCACACGCACACATACACACAAACACACACACAAACAAACACTCACAAACACACACAAACGCTCACAAACACACAAAAACACACAACACACACAAACACACAATCACACAATCACACACAAACACAAAACCACACGAATACGCACAATCACCAATCACACACAAACACAAAACACACCACAAACAACAAACACACACACACACGCACACACACGCACACACACACGCACACTGTGGGACTGCGGGACCCCGCGATGGGGGGCCTCGGCGATGGAGTCGCCGAAGCGGGAAGGCGGGAAGGCCCCCAGGAGAAATACCACCGCGCCATAAGAATGGGGCTGCCCTGGCCGCGAGGGCGGCTTGGGGGTGGGGGGCGCCTGGGGGGCTGTCCGCCGCTGGTGGGTTCTCCTCTCTCCCTTTCCTATTTCGTGCGCGTACGCGTGATGCGCGCACGCACGCACGCAAGCACGCACAAACAACACACACAACACACAACACACACACACACACATCACACACACACACCACACACCACGCACACCACGCACATCACACACATCACACACACACCACACACCCGATACACACACCACCTACAACGTACAACACACAACACACACACAACACACACGATACACACAACACACATACATGCACCACACACAACTCACAACATGCACACAACACACACAGCACGCAACAAACACCACTCACACACACACACTGAAACCTTTTCGGTACCCCTTGTTTAGGGTCAGTGATGCATCGAGCCTGCCTGGTCCTACTCGGTAACGCCCGCAGAGGGCCTGACCCCGGAGGTACAGGAGAAGAAACGACGCCAGGAAAAACGCCGAGCCCTACGGCTGCGCGCGCGGTGCCCACAGGGCACGAAGGAGAGCGGCACTGGTCGGTCTCGTGGGAGCGCGCAGCCACTGCCTCACCGCGCCGCCGTGGTCTGCGCGCGCCTCACGTTCGGGGCCTTCCTCTCAGGGGCGGCCACTGTCATCCTGCCGCCGCCTGCGGAGACACGCGCCCCCGTGCCGCCCGGGGGACTCGCGGGGTCGCTCGCCTTCGTCGCTCGCCCTGGCGAAGCCGTGCTCCTCGCCAGGCCGGGGGCCGCAGGACGCGCCGCCGCGGTGCCTCTGGCAGACGCGTGCTGCGCGGCCTGCTTCCCCTGGCCTGCGGCGGCAGGCCCGGGGGCCCTGGCGGCATCCTGCCTGCCAGCAGGCTGCCTTCGGGCAGTGCCAGCGGTCCTGACGGACGCCCGGGCACCGGGTGCGACCGCCTGCTTGGCGGCCGCTGACGGCGATGGCCGCGGTCCGCCAGCGGCGACGGCTTTGGTGGCAGCGCGCTCGAGGCCGCCAGGGGCATGCTTCGCGAAACCGACCTTGCCCCTGTTCTGGGTAGGAATTCCCGACGGTGGCGGTCCGTCACGATCAACCTCATCCATGAGCTTATCTAAGTCCACGGATGCGTCGCTGCCGCTGTCACTGTGTATCACGAGATTTGTACGCAATGCCAACTTTTGGGGTTTCCTGGGCCTCTTCGGCCTGGTGGGGATGCTGGCGTTGAACGAGGCGTCCTTACCATCGGATAACAGGCGACGTATGCTCTCGTCGCCAAGATCGCAAGCCTGCAACCCCCAATGGTTCCTGGCTCCTACCAACTCAGCCGGGAAATTCTCGTGAGCCAGCATCGCGAGACATGCGTCCAAGTGATTATGCTCCGCTGCGATATGCAAACACGTCCGCCCAAACTCATCGCGGGATGCTGGGTCAACCGGAATCGACAGAAGGTACTTGACGACCTCGTCGTGTCCGTGCATGGCGGCGGAGTGCAGCGGGGTGTAACCACTGTGGCTCTTCAGTCCGAATGCTTGGCAGCGGTACTTCTTGTCCGTGCACAGCACCTTGCAGGAGCCCAGTTGGTCGGCCCGAGCGGCCCTGTGAAGGGCTGTGAAGCCAAAGTTGTCCTGCGCAGCGTGCTCCGAAAACTGCGCGTGCCCGAGGATGGCCGCACACACCTTCTCCAGGCTGTCCGCCTCGGCCGCTATATGCAATGCGGTACAGCCCCTCTGGTCCTTGCCGTTGATTTTGGAGAAAGCTGGCCCCTTCACGACCTTTATGGCCGCTTCTACCTCCTCGTCAAACACCGCCTCCCAGAGCGCCTTGGTCTCGCGACCCCCCTTCTCCACCTCCTGCCTGCGCTTCGCGACCTGCTTCCGCGCAGACATGCCGCGCGCTGCTGCCTGCAGCTGCACCGCAGCTTGCTTGCGCTGCGCCTCCAAGTTTTTTTCCTCGACATCCTTCATCGCAGTGTCCAAGATGCGTCGCTGCTCCCTCAACACCTTCAGCTTCCTCTTTTCTTTTTCGGTCAACTGCGTTGAGCTGCGACCATTCTTCAGCCTGGCCTCTTCCTGCTCGTTTTCATCCTTTTTCTGGTCGGCTTGCTTGGAAAATGCGGCCTGCTTAGCCTGCAATTTGCTCAACTTGTCGGCATTCCTCACGGTATCCCCTGGCTTCCTCGAAACCCCACTCCGCTGCACGGCCTGTATCTTCATCGTCTCGACCTCCAGCTTCTTGTGCAGGGCCCTCAGGCGCTCCTCCTCGAGTTCGACAGGGGACTTGCCCGAGTTCTGAGTCGCGCCCTTGCGCGAGAACCTTAGATCCGCGTCCTGGTTCAAGTAGGCCATCTTACGTCGGCTTGCGTCCCAGGGGCTCAAGTCCTCGTCGTCGTCGCCGTCGTCTGCGGCGCAGCCGGCCGCCCGAGCCTCATCCTCGGGGCTCAATCGCCTGTCTTGGGCCGCTGGCGCCTCCCCCGACCTGAGCTGCCTCCTCCGGAGGAGGGACAATCGGCACACGCAGCAGCTTTCGACGACCTGCGCGAGATTTCTTGGATCGGCGTTGGGACCGAACGCGCCAGGAGAGGCGCCAGAGGCGCCAGAGGCGCTGCCAGGGTGGACGGCTTCCCTCGGGGCCGTAGGCGACCCGAGGAGGGGAGGGCGAGGAGGGGGAGGAGGAGGAGGAGGAGGAGGAGGAGGAGGAGGAGGAGGAGGAGGAGGAGGAGGAGGAAGGAGGAGGAGGAGGAGAAGGAGAAGGAGGAAGAGGGGGGGGAGGGGTCCGTAGCCATTTTGGCTCAAGCCACTTTGGCTCAAGTCCGTAGCGTGTGGCTCAGGCTTGGAGTTATTGTGGCGTGGGGAGTTCCGGCCCCATCCTCTTTTAGCGCTTTCACTTTCAAACTTCGTGTAACGTACATCCACTCTTATTTACTTTGTCATGAAAGGCAATGGTCGCAGCGCTGGAGGATTTGTCCGTGCGCCGTGGGCGCAAACGTGGACATGTCCCGTCAAGCGTTGCAAGTTCGCGAACAATTTCCCGTGGAGGAAGACGTGCTACTGCTATGGAGCCGACCGCCCCCCTGCCCCCAGCGACGCTGTGGCGCCGCCGCCCCGCGGTGCTTGGGCGCAGGGCCCCCCGAAGCAGCGGGGACGGCGGCGGAAGCGGAGGCGGCAGTGGCTCAACCAGCACCACAGTGGTGTTCGATGACAGCCAGCTCAATGCATTCGTTGTCATGGATGAGGTTCAGTTTGCAGCTTTGTCTAGTCTCATTCCTGCTGCTGTTCGGTCCAAGGTTGTGTCTCGGCGTGCTGTGCGCAACGGTGATCCCATGGCGGTCTCGAAGGAGGCCAAGATCGAGCACGACTCCCTCAAGGCGAAGGTGCAGAAGGCCGAGTCCGCCCTCGAGCGGGCAAGGAGCCATCTGCGCTTGCAAGTGCAGCGGGTGCATAAGCTCCAGGCCGGGTACAAAGCCTTGCGTGCCCAAGAGCGCGACGCCGCCAAGCGGGCTGCGTCAGCCTTCTCGGCATTGTCAGGCCAGCAGCCTGCTAGCCCCACAGCGGGTGATCCAGCGGCGGCGCTCCGTGGGCAGCTCGCCGACCTCGGCATCAACGCTGGTGTGCTCGACGACTTTGACAAGCTCATCATCGCGCAGCGTGACGCCGCCATGCAGCAGAGGGCCCGGCGCGAAGCAGCTGAAGCTGAGGCAGCCGAGGCGGCTCGTCGTGCCGATGGCGGTGATGCTGTTCATGTTCATGACCAGGGTCATGGCGTTTCGGGTGCGTGTGCTGCGGACAAGCCCGACGTTGCCCTGGACCCCATCCGCTTCGAGGACCTGGACGGCCAGTGGATCGACGACCTCGTGGCCAAGGCTGCGCAGCCTGAGGCCTGCGACCGGGACCAACCTGCGCAGGCCCTCACGCGCAAGGCTGTGGAGGCAGCCCTGCAGGATGCCCTGTCCAGGGCCAAGAAGCCCAAGGTGCAGGAGGTTTAGCATCCGCCGTGGGCCTGCTGAGCCCCGCGCCTGGACTTTCGTCACGTGCAATGTTACAGAGCGGTCAGGGCTTGACATTTTCCTCTCCTCCCCCCTCGCCAGTGCTGATGTGCTGGCAGTCCAGGAGACGCATGTTACCGACACCGATGCTCTCGAGGCGCAGCTTCGAGCACAGGGTCGGCGAGCCCGCTGTTTCCCAGCTGTGTTCACAGGGCGCGGGGGCTCATCAGGTGGGCTTGTCATGTCCACGCCCAAGCATATGAGTCTCTCCCAGGTCCATGGGACTTCGGACGTCTTGGAGCCAGGCCGCGTTGGGATCCTGCACTTCGGAGGCATTCTTCCTGGAGGAGTCCTGGTTGCCAGTGTGTACAGGCATCGCAGTTTTGGTTTAGCGGCCCAAAATTGGGCCATCCTCTGTCGTCTTGGAGGTTTCCTGAGGTCAACGGGGCTGCCCTCTGTTCCCGCGGGGGACTTCAACCTGGAGCCAGAGGTGCTTGATTATAGTGGTTGGGTTTCTGCTATCGATGGGGTTATTGTTTCTACAGAAGCTGGGACGTGTCGACCAGCTGATCGGGTGATTGATTTCTTTGTGGTCAGTCGTGAGCTGGCTACCTTGGCTGCGGCGGCCGTGGACTACGCCGTCCCCGTCTCGCCGCGTTGCCCCGTCAAGCTGACCCTGGAGACCCCCCGCAAGGTTGTGCGAGTCAGAATGGCCAAGGACCCCACGAGGTTTCCCGTCGTCGTGCCCGCAGGACCCCGACAGCCTCCTGACCAGTTTCGATAGGAGCCCTGTCGCAGAGCCGTCGAGTCTGGTAATGTGGCTGAGTCTTGGGACCAGTTTGTTTCTGCGGCCGAGTTGGAGCTGCTCGAGGTTTACCAGGTCGACCCTGGCCTTGCCTCTGGTTATTGCGGGCGCCGTGGGCCTGTTCAATTTCGTTGGGTTTCCCCTGGGCGCCCAGGGCCACCCGCTTTCCCGCGTGTCAGTGATGCTGCCATCTGGTGGCGTAATGTCTCGCAAATCTTTCAGGCCGTGGCACAACCAGTGGGAGTCAACAGGTCTAGACAGCTAGCCCGCGCTGCGAGGAAGTTGCAGGCCTCGCCGCACGTCCAGTCTAGCTGCATGGAGCATTTCTGTGTGATGCTTGACTATCTCTTGCACCCCGACATGTGCTACTCTCTCGCGGCCCTGCTGGCCGACATGGCCAATGTGCGAGCCCTGTCTGTGATGCGAGCAGCTGCAACAAGAAAGACAGCAGGATGGGAGCAGTGGGTCAAGAAGCACTCTGTCAATGATTCGGCTGCTCTGTTGAAGTGCACCAAGCTGCCTAATGCATGGCAGTATTCTTCGCTAGGGCAGTATGCCCCCGCCAACTCTATGCAGGAGGTCGATATTATGCAGGCTGAGTGGGCGAAATGGTGGCGTGTTGGAGAAAGGCAAACCCCGCTTTCGTGGTCCTCGGACATTGGGGAGCGCCCGCGTCCCCCCTCCCTGGACCACACCAAGAAAGTTCTCCAGACGTTCCCTGAGGGGACAGGGAGTGGCTCTGATCACCTGCCGCCCAGGCAGCTTTTAAGACTCCCTGACGAAGCTCGTTTGATCCTGTGCCAGCTGATTTCCATGATCGAGCACCAGCTCGAGTGGCCGCCGATGACCACGAGGATCGTGTTCATCCTTAAGAGGCTCGGCGGCGCCAGGCCATTGGGATTGATGAATTGCCTGTGCAGGGTACAAGGCCGTTTACGTCGAGGACTGTTGCAGGCTTGGCAGCAATCTAACTATATATACTTCTGGTGGGCTATCAGAGGTAAATCGGCTGAGTTATCTGGGTTGCTTCAAGCGGCTTGGACGGAATATCATATCGACATGGGTTCTAGCTCGGCTACGTTGCTCTTAGACCTTAAGAAAGCTTTCGAGCTCGTTCGCCATGAGCATTTAAGACAAGCAGCGCAGAAAACACAATTCCCCCTCTGGCAGCTGAAGCCTCTAGTGATGGCGTATCGTGCTCCCAGGGTCTTGGAGTTGCAAGGCCTCTGCAAGGAGCAGATGCAGGTCGACCAGACCATCCTGCCTGGCTGCCTGTTTGCGACGTGCCTCTTACAGTTAATGCTCATTGGCCCCCTCGACGAGGTGCGAAAGGAGCATCCATCAGTGACGTTAGCCGTGTGCGTCGATGGCCTTAGTTTGCAGAGGTGTGGAGGATGCAATCGGGTTGCAGATGAGCTAGCAGCAGCGGGGGTCATGTTGAAGGAGGAGTTCGCGTTGACATGGTCACTGCACTGGACAAGTCTCGTGTTCTTTCTAATTCAGATCCACTGCAGGCAGCCTTGCAGCGACGATTGGTCAGTGTCAAGGCCCTCGCAGTGCACTCCGAGCGCAGCCTAGGCGTTGATTTTTCGGCAGCCCGAACGACACGGCGACGCACTCGTGCTGCACGCATTCCCGCTGCCAAGTCAAAGCTGCAGCGGCTTCGGCATCTCCAGGGCGCCAGTGCACGTAAGAAGACATTGCAGCACATGGCGCGCGCAGCGATTGAGACCACTGTCACGTTTGGTACGAGCGTTCAGGGCACGAGTGTCACGGAGCTTGACGCGCTGCGCACGCTTGCTGTCGCTGCTATCGACTCGCGGTCTTCAGGGAGATCTCGAACGATGGCGCTGCTGCTGGCGCCCTCGCCCAGGATGGACCCAGTTTATCGAGCCACCCTGGAGCCCGTCAAGGCATTCATGCATGTGCTCTTGAGGAACCTCATGCCGCTGCGGACGCTGGAGAAAGGTATTGCTGCTGCTGCTGCTAGGCTGGGGCCCCACAACTCACCTTCGCAGGCCATCAAAGGGCCCTTCTCGGCCGTGTGGGCCGCGTTAAACCGTGTGGGCATTGATTGCAGCAGCATTCGGGCTTGGCTTTCCCGAATGGCCAGATGATCAACCCTCTGGAGCTGTGTCCCAGATCTGTCGAGTCCCTTGTCGGGCGTGCCGTTGTGCCGTGGCAGATGGCAAACGTTTCCGAGCACTTCGAGGCGCCTGAGTTTTTGGAAGGTATCTGGTTTGAGCCCCTGCGTGCTCTTTGTTATTCGCGTAGACTGTCCGCCCCTGAGGGGGCGTATTTGAAGTCGGTGGCGATCGGGGGTCAGTGGACGCAGGCCAGACAGCATGCTCAGGGTTGGGTCCCTTCGCCCGAGTGCCTTGTCTGTCGGGATGGTGACGGCACTTTGGTGCACAAGCGCGCCAGGTGCTCGCGCATCCCTGAGCTTGTTGCGCCCGTCCCCGAACGTGTGCAGATCCTGTCGCAGCACGCCGTGCACAATCGATTGGCTGAGCTACTCATTGAGCGGGTGATCCTCGGCAAGCCTCGCGTGCCGTCTGACCTTCCGCAGTGGGCTGAGCAACCGTGCCTACGTTGGGAAGGTGACCCCCAGAACCTCACTGGTGATGTCTACATTGATGGCTCGCTCTATGAGGATCTGCCCACCTACCCTGTTGCTGGTTTCGCGTGTGTCTCCCTTCGCCCAGAGGGCGATGCAGTTGCCGCTATACTGACAGGAATCTCGCCAGGACCGCATCAGAACATTGACGGCGCTGAGCTTTACGCCCTGTATTCCGTGCTGTTGCACGCCGTGCCGCCTGTCATTGTCTACTCGGGCTCTTCCTTTGTCGTCAAAGGGGTCAACCTGTGGGGACGTGATCATACCACTGCTCCTGGTTTCTCTTGGGCGCACCTCTGGAGGCTCGCGTGGGAGAAGCTCGATGACTGGGGGGGGCATCCAGGTCCTGAAGGTCAAGTCCCATGTGTCTCGGAGGCAGGTTCTTGAAGGTTTCCAGTCGTACCGCCGCACCTATGCCAACAAGTGTGCAGATGAAGAAGCCAAGGCGCGTGCCTACGATCGACGGCCACCCCTTGCGCTCCAGCAGCTCGCTGCGCAGCATCTGAAGATTGTGCGAGGACTGGGGGTGTGGGTGGCGCAAGTTGGAGCCGTGCTAGCTGAGACTGACTGCCTGCATCGTGTGAAGAGGCCGCGCAGTGACGCCCCTCCCTCAATCCAGCTTGTCAAGTCCCAGCCGCTTTCTCTGCCTGAGCGTGTCGCCCAGTCCCAGGTGGCTCTCCTGGCCAGGGGACTCAAGGCGCAACAGCGTCTTGTGTTTTCGGTCCCGACCCTGCCGTCTAAAACCGTGGTCGTGTGTTGTGGGAGGTGCGGGGCCCTTGCTTCCCGTAGGGTGGTCACCCTCTTGGAGCCCTGCCCCCCGACCATCCCCACATGGGCCAAGACTAGCTCGAGTCGTCTGGAGCGTGGTCAGTTCAAGCTAGACGGCGTCCTGCATCACGTTTCAGACTTTCGGCGGCTGCTGCCGCCAACGGAGGGAGCCGGCACGGGCAGCGCGTTTGGCGCGGCCGCGCCGCCTCCGAGCTCGCTCGAGTCTTTCGGCCCCCACGGTCTGACGTGAGGGGGTCTTTGCGCCGATCGATGCTGAGTCCTCGCATCGGTCGGCTCTCGTGCCTCGGCCCTTTCCGAGGCTCGGCCGATGTATGCAGCTGAAAGCGGTTGCAAGGTGCGACTTCGGCTGCATAGTTGTACCGAGGAGGTGATAGACGTTGTCGTCGCCTCTGGACTGCGCCCAGGGGGGGGGAGGAGGAGGGGGAGGAGGACGGGGGGGAGGAGGGGGGGAGGAGGGGGAGGAGGAGGAGGAGGAGGAGGAGGAGGAGGAGGAGGAGGAGGAGGGAGGGAGGAGCCGTAGCCATTTTGGCTCAAGGGGCCTGCTCCTGGACTTCCAAACCTCGCTCAAGCGCGGCCAGCAGAGACGGCCATTTCGGCCACGGACCCAGTGCCGCGCAGCAGTCCATGGCGAACTGGAGCTCGCAGCGCGGCAGCAGGCAGCAGCAGCGTGATGGCCGCCGCGGAGGTTGGACCTCGGACTGGAGAAGCTGGTCCAAGGACAAGAACGGAGAATGGAACAAACAGGAGCAGAATAAACAGTACGTTGTGTGTGACACGTGTGGCAAGTGGAAATGGACCAGTCGTGCATACAAGGACCCGCTGTGCAAGTGCGGGGCCATGCTACTCTCCAATACGCCAAAGAACGAGGAGCCCGCTGAGGATGACCCGCAGCTCATGCGAATCGTCCAAGGGGTTACAGGGGCTTCTCGGTGGCCCGCAGTTGGAGGTTTTCAAGAAGCAGTACATTGCCGCCGCAGACGGAGGCGAGGACGAGGATGAGGAGACGGGTACCGACCGAGGGACCCAGTTATCGCAGCAAGTCAGCCTCGCCAAGCGGTCAATGCAAAGGGCCACAGCATATAAGGATGAATGTCAGAAGCGAGTCGACCAACTACGTGAAGAGTTGGAGCAAGCAGAAGAATCCCTCGCAGTCGCTGTGGCCCAAGAAGCAGCAGCCAAGGAGACGGCCGCCACCAAGTCCAGGGAGTGGGCGGCCATGGTGCGCCCAGAGGAGGGGGCAGCGGAGACAGTGCCCACGCCCCCAGTCGCAGGAGCCGCGGCCATGGGCGAAGCCGAGCAGCGCATCTTCGCCCAGTTCCTCGCCGCCAACCCCGCCATCGCGGGGCACCTCGGCATCCAGATGCCAGGCGGGGCCGCAGGGGGCACCCCCGCGCCAGCCGCCGCCGCCGAGGCCCCAGGCGCCCCAGCCCCAGGCGGCTTGGCGCCACCAGGGCCCGCGGCGGCAGGCGTGGCGCCCGCCCCAGGCGCAGTGGCGAGGGCTGCCCGCCAGGCAGCCATGGGAGCGGGCGCCAGCGGGGGCCCCAGTGGCGGGCGGACCCAGGGCGCCCGCGGCAGGCGCGGCGCCACATCGCAGCCCCCAGAGAGGCGCAGCACCAGCCCACGGCGAGAGAACACCATGCAGGTCGACGGCGGCGAAGCTGAAATTTCTCCTCATGTTCGTGATAGCCACGCTTTTCGTGAGCAATAGTGAGGCAGCAATCGCCGACCACCCGTACATAGACTACGCGGCCAATTTTGGCTACCCGTCCTTCTCTCAGGCTAAGGGAAATGCAAGTGGGAAGGGAGGGTCTCTAGCAATCTACGCCGCTAATATCACTACATGGAGCAATACCGCTAGGAAGTATATCTTGGACTCTCGCTTCACAGCAGACGTTTGCGTCCTGACAGAAACGCACCTCACACTAGACCGACATGGGGGTGCTCGGAAAAGTTTCAGAAGAGTGGCTGGAAGACATACGTCTGCCCTGCCACACCCACCGCTCAGGGAAGCCAAGGCGGGATCCTTCTTGGGGTCCGATCTCACCTTTCTTCTCACGCTCGGGTCATGGGAGCCAAGGGCCACATCAAGCCTCTTGCAATAGGGACCCGATGGACCAGTTGTATTATCAAACTCGATGGGGTGAATTTCTTGGTTGTCGCCGTATATCTGATTTCAGGGGTTGGGATGAACCAAGCAAATCGTGATATCGTCATGGAACTCACCACCCACATTCGCACGCAGAAGCTCTCCTACCTCATCGCGGGGGACTGGAATGTTGTTCCTGAAGATTTGGAGAAACCCATGAAGTGGCTTTCCTGGGTACGTGGGGTCGTGGTTGCCCCAGAAAATACGACGTGGACGTGCTCGAATGGGCACCGCATGCTGGACTATTTTGTGGTTGACCAGCGTCTTGCCCTCGACACTTCCCTCACGGCAGTCCTGGAGGGCCCGTGGAGACCGCACCTAGGCGTGGCAGGAGTTCTGGCACGCGCAGTAGCTCAGAAGGAGATTTTGGCATGCAGTCGGGCCTCCCCTCTCCCCAAAGAATACTCTGGAGCTAAACACTCTTGGGAATACTATTACGAGAGGGCGGAGGAGGAGGAGGAGAGCATGAACCTCATACCCACCTACCCCGTCTGTGCCCAGCATGTCAGCAAGCAGATTACCCGAGATTACGCCATCCTGAGTCGTGCCCTGGAGCTGCAAAAAACCCACAACAAGGTGGGGTCCCAGTCCGCGCCGCAGCGAGGCCAGCGTGCGCAACTGCTCAGGCGCCCCCTGCTGCCGCCAGCGCCCCAGACGGGGCTGGCCACCAGCGACGCAAACCGGTGGCAGGTGATCGTCGCACGCATGCAGGATCGTGATCATTTCCTGTGACGCCCTGGGCCCCATGCACAAGTTTTTGCGCTGCAGGCTCTTTTGAACAGAATTATTCCCGATCTTAGATGGCCAGAGTATGTCGACCCCGCGATTAAACATGCCATTCTCGAGTATTTCACAGGCCAGTTCTCGGACCTAGAGGTTTTCGAGGCCAATTTCCAGATCGGGGCTGGGCAGACTCTTGGGGATTATCTTGAACAGATACCTCAGCATTTCCAGAAGAAAGAAAATCAGGCGTCTCGGAAGGCCTTCCAGGAGTGGATCGAGGAGGACCTTAAGAAAGGAGGTAAGATCTCACATGCCATCACCAAGGGTACCCCTCCCCCTCCTGAAGAACAAGACGTGGTACCTCTCAACGGGACCCTTACCGATGACCCCATCCTTATCATGCAGCATAAGCTCACCTACTGGGAGAAATACTGGAGCCCAAAGGGACCCCGCCAGTGCCCTGAAGATCCTCCCTGGCTTCAAGAGCTCCGAAGAGTTGCCCAACAGCGTGCTGCCCAGGAGCCCGATTGGACTGAAGCCGAAGTGTTTGAAGTTGTTCGGAGGTACAGCCCTAGCTCAGCAGGAGGTGCTGACTTGTGGCGCCCGCGCGAGTTCGACGCCCTGCCGCCCGAGGGCAAGACTGCCTTCACCGACCTGATCAATCAGGTTCGGACGACCTTTAAGTATCCCGCGCAGGTGCTACTCAACATGGTTCGTCTCCTCCCTAAGAATATCGAATCCGATCGGCCCATCACCCATACCAGCAGTTCCTATCGGATTCTAGTCAAGCTGTACCGCCCAGGCCTCACCGCGTGGGATCCAAAAGGAGCAGGATTTTGGGATGAGGCCATCCGAGGATCATCGTGCCTCCGAGCAGCCCTTTTGAGTGAAGTGACAGCGGAGCTGGTCACCAGTTTGCAGATACCGCTAGCAAAAGCATTGATTGACATCGAACAATTTTTCGACACCATTTGTACGGAGTACGTCTGCGGGGTGGCCATCAGTCTTGAGTACCCCACCATCGCGCTAATGCACGCCATGATTGTTCATCAAGCAGCCAGATTCCTGTCATCTGCCTCTCTAGGATGCTCGTCGCCCACGTGTCCGACCGACAGTGTCCTGCAAGGCTGCACCCAGTCAACATCTTTAGCCCGAGCATCTCTGTTTATCATCTTGGAAGATTTACGCTATCAGTTTCCACGAGTTCGTTTTCGTACCTGGGTTGACGACCTGAGGTTGCGAGTTTGGGGCTCGTCTAAGGAGGTCCTGGAGGTGGTTCCAGAGGCAATGGCGTTCCTGGGTAAGAAGCTCGAGGCTCACGGTTGCAAGCTCTCTCCCAAATCCTGTGTTCTCGCGTCGGTGCCTGGGCTGAGCGTCAAAATCAGCGAGCGCACCAAGGAGTTGGGGTGGGCCGTCAAGACCAATGTCCAGGGGAGGGACCTCGGCCTGGACACTACCTTGGGGCTTCGGAGGCGCTTGCAGATTCGGAAGGAACGCTTCAAGAAGGGGCTCCAGAGGCTCAACGGGATCACCAACCTCACCAGGACCACCAAGAAGAGTCGGAGGCTGGTCAACACGGGGGCCCGTCCACAGCTCTTCTGGGGCCAACAGGGGCAAGGTATTGCGCCGACAGTACTCAAGCAAGTTCGGGGACGACGTGTCCGAGGGCTCGGATATGTTCCCAAGTATGGATGCACGACCGCAGGCTTTGCTCTGTCAGCACGGGGCCAGCTGCAGGAGGATCCTGCGCACTACCTCCCCGTGCAAGTTGTCAAGACCTGGTTCGACATGGTCAACCAGAATCCAGAGTTGCACAAGGCAATGGGAAGAGGATGGTCTCCTACAGTGGCACGTCTGGCAAGTAAGACCCGATGGAGTAAGGTTACCTCCCTCTTCTCCGCGCTCATTGCCACCCTACATGACCTAGGAGTGTACATGGTGGGGCCCTGGGGGTGGATCCTCCCTGACGATCAACGGTATAAACTCGTTCCTGGAGACCTCAGAACCCAGACGGCCGTCCTGGACGACTTCAGTGAATACGTGTCTCGGGTTCTCTGGGAAAGGGCCTCGCAATTCCATCTCGGAGGGGGAGCTGAATTTGGGATCGACGCGTTCCAGTTTCAGAAGACCTATCGGAAGCTTCGGAAGGATAACCAGCCCATCCGAGCCAAAGCCCGCCAAGCCCTCGGGAAGGCCTCGATCTGGACCAACGCCCGAGTACACGAATGTAAACCAAGCCAGTCAGCGCGATGTGCCAGGTGTGGGGCACCAGTGGAGGATGACCTTCACCGCCTTTGGACATGCCCAGCGCACGTGCGCAGTACCGATGAAGCAGTCCTCGACTCCCAGCACCTCGTCCAGAAGGCTATTGATGAGTTCCCCCCCTACCCAGTGACGTGGGGACGAGGACTGCAACCAGCTGGTTTTACGACAGGACGCCTGGACCAACACCCACCCAGAGCCACTCTCGGAGCCACGGGGACCCACCAAGGGGGCCCCATCAAGGGCAAGTTTTTGGTGGGGACCGACGCTGGAGGAAGAAGGTTTCCGAATGATCCGAGGCTGAGGAGAGCTGGCTGGGGGGTCGCAGTTAAAGATTCCGGCCTCGAGACCATGGGAACTTTAAGAGGAGGCCTGCCAGGGAAACAGACGGTCAACCGCGGGGAGCTCTACGCGGTGGTCAACGCCGTCCAGAACCTAGCAGGTGAGATCACCATCGTGACATACTCAGCATATGTATATCGTGGAGTTTTGCGAGGGCCCCTCTGGCGGCATAAATGTTATGTAGACCTATGGGAGGACTTCTGGGATGCCCATCAGAGCTTTGACGGGACCATGGGGTTCCACAAGACCAAGTCCCACCCCACGGAAAATGATTTCTGGGATTACAACATCCAGCCCTGGGCGTACCTGGCAAACCAGTTGGCAGATCAGGTAGCAACAGATGCAACAACACGAGTCCAGTTTCCTGATTGGGTGACCCGCCCCGTCTTAGAAGCCGATCGCGAGGTCGAGCTCATCCAGAATCGAATTGCCGCCGTCCAGGAGTTCTTCTGGGAAGTGTTCCCTGCCCCGCCTCCTGCTCCCAAGAAGCGAGGGCGGGTTGCGGCCCCAAAAAAGTGGGGCCATGCCCAGCATGTTTTGGAGGACGTTCCCGAGGGCTTGCGGCGCAAAAATTGTTTCAGGTATCAGATTCGCGGGACCAAGGAGTCCTGGCTCGGGTCCCAATGCACCCCGAAGCATGCCCAGTGGTTTCACACGTCTCACCTCCCACACCTCCACGTCATCCGTGGGGTCGCATTTTGCAGCAGGTGTGTGTGTGTGTGTGGGGGGGGGTCGTCAACTCGAGCCTTTAAGTTGAAGGAACCTTGCCTCCCCCCCCACAAGTACGGGGAAGAAGGCGAGGTCACGGCTGCTACGTGGTTTGCTGCCGCAAGGACTGCAGCAGTGGCCGAGCGCCCTCGCCGCCAGGTCGCAGGAGGACTGCGCGCGGGCTTTAGGGGTGCCAGGCCACAGGATCTCACAATCAGGTCCCGAGCGGGCCCGAGGAGTGCTCGGACTCCCCTTAGAAGCATGCAACGTGCAACATGGAGGAGGAGGTGGAGGAGGAGGAGGAGGAGGAGGAGGAGGAGGAGGAGGGGGAAGAGGGGGAGGATGAGTTAAGGTACCCTGAAAGAGACGAGAAGAGGGCAAGCGGGCACGAGGCGAGACGAGGGCAAATAGTGACGTCCGCCGCGCCCGTCGCGAGCTCTCTCACCTATGGAGTAGTGCTTTGGCAGCTCGGCTCGCTGCGGACATCGCCGCAGGGCGTGAGCTCGTGTCAGCGTGATGCTTCATTTTGTTGTAGAGGTGAAGCGCTAGCTAACGTGATGCGCTCGGTTGTCGAGAGCAACGAAAGCGGATTCTGATTCTCGGGCGGGTGCGCAGATGCAAGCCCAAGGCCCCAGGCAGTGAGGGTCGAACGGAAGGGGGGGGATCAGGAGACCAGAGGAGGCTCGAAAGCGAAGGGCAGGTGAGGTAGTGGGGAGATGAATCTGGTTGACTCCCGCACCCGAAAGCGCATAGTTTTGGGGCGAGCGCGCGCATGCGGCCAGTGGTAGCCCATCCACCACTGAGAGTCTTAAATGTGGCCCAGCGCCAGCTGGGGCGAACCGTTTTGAGTGATTCAGTGCGTGCAGACCAGCGCTTTTGTCGCTCTCCTGGCATCGCCGGCGCCTGGGGCCCCAGGCCGAGATGCGTTTGAGCAAGGTGACTGTAAACGGCGAAGCGAAAGCTTGCTCTGCAAGCTTGCGTGCAAATGTGCGCTGGCATTTCGGGCGACGCGGCGGGGCAGCAGCTGCGGCCTCGCGCAGTTCGAGGCGGGCGGCGCGCAAAGCAGCTGAGACGGCTTGGCGGTTGAATGGCTTCTGAGGCCGGGCACCGATGAGGGAGCGATAATACTGCACAATGGGCTGCTGGGACGACCAGAAGGCGGGCGACCGCGCGCCAGCCTGCCAGCGGGGCGCGTTCAGAAGGGAGGTTTCCTCCCAGGAAATTCCAGCGAGGCGATCGGCAAACGGCTCCCAGTCTCCCGCGAGAGTGGCGGCGGCAGAGCGGGCAGCGGCAGCAACATGTGACCTGAGCGGACTGTGGGACAGGTGGCGGGCTCCACCATGCCATGGCAATGGAATCAACCTTGCGCAGTGAGTTCGGCAGCAGGCTAAGCATCTTATGGAAGACATGACGTTCACGGCGGGCGATCAACGGCTGGGGCGGAAAGAACTGAGCGACATAGCTGAGCGTGGACCCGATTGAGGTATTGCGCAGGCGAACTGTGGCGTCACTGCCACCCTGCGCTAACTGTAGAAGATTTCCCCTTTACCACCATGTTTGCCCCAGTGAGGGCCACTGCGAAGCCAGCGAGGCCTCGGGGCCGAGGAACGTGCCGAGGTATTTGGCACAGCCCGCAACCGATAAACCGCCCCATGGAGGACAGAGCTCGGCCAGGTGGGATTTTGTTCGGGCTATGATGTCTGAGGTCGCCGCGGCCCAGAGCGGAACGGTGAAACATTTGCGAGGCTTGAGCGAGAGGAGCGCAAGCTCCTCGGCTGCGGCAAAGGGCTCAGGCGTGTCGAAGGAGTATGTCAGCAGCCCGATGTCGTCCGCGCGCGCGCCGAGGTAGCCAGCGTCCAGATTCGGCGTGCCGTCGCGGTGCTACACAAACGTGGCGAGGTGGCGGGTGAGCCGGTCCATGGCGATGGCCCAGGCCGAGCCCGAAGCAGGACAGCCCTGTGCAACTCCAGACTCTATGGCGAACATGGAGTGCCTGATGCCGTCGAGTTTGACGTAGCTGTTTGGGGCAAAGTACAGCGCGCGGAAGAGGTTCATGAGGCCAGTCGGGATCCCGGCGTGCTCCAGCGCGGCGAAGAGCCAAACCCGCCCCAGAGACGGGAAGGCGGCAGAGAAGTCGAAGGTCGCGAAAACGGGCTTGGATTGCAGAACTCCAGGGAGTAGTCCTGCTCGCCGCATCTCAGAGTCGAAGCGGACAACGTGCTTGGTGAAGTTGCGCTTCTGCACGAAGCCCTGTTGAGCTATGTGGGCGCTCTCTGCCACCGCGCCCTTAATGAGGTAGTTGGCTGTCCCAGCGATGGCCTTTATGTCAGTGTTCTTAGTGAGAGCGGTCGAGTATCTTCGGGGGATCGGTCTGTCGTGAACTCGCCAACAACGTTGTCGCCCTTCGGCAAGAAGGCGAAGTCGGCATCATTCAAGTTGCGGATGCTGTACTGGCCAGAGCAGTGGAAGAAGGACGCGTCCTCCAGGAGGGTGAGCGAGGCGTCGTGCGCGAGCCAAGCGGAGTACGGCAAGCAGTCGGGGCCTGGTGCTGACGGCGAAGTGCGCTGCAGGGGGGCCTTGATCTGCGGCTTCGCGGGGGCCCCAATGTCCAGGATCTCGCCCTTCGGCATGCGCGCGTGGGTGTAGTTGGCGACCTTGGTCTCGTCGACAGGCTTGGCGGCGAAGACGGGCTGCCAATTTGGTCGCGCAGGGCGGTGGCCATTGAGCCTTTTTTCCCCCCCCTCTCTCTCTCTCTTTCTCTCTCTTTCTTTCTCTCTCTCTCTCTCTCTCTCTCTCTCTCTCTCTCTCTCTCTCTCTCTCCCTCGCTATCTTGGAGCCGCTCGGGCCCGTGACCTTGATCCCCTGCAGGGCGAGGCGGCGCTTCCAGGGGGCCCATAGGAGAGCCCGACGCTGGGCGGTCCGAAGGACCTTGCGGAGTTTCTCAGGAGCCAGGGCGCCAGCGTGCCTCAGAGGGCGCTGTGCAGCCTGCTGCGCGAGAGAGAGAGAGAGAGAGAGAGAGAGAGAACAAAAAAAAGAGAGTTGCCGCGCTTCGAAGTCGCGGTTGAGCTACGACGCGAGGGCGGCGAAGACGGCCGGCTCGTCGACCGCGACGATGCCTTCGGAGATGTTGACGAACATGGCGCCGAGCTCGGTCGTGGAAGCAATTCTGCGGGCCAGTTGAAGGTCTCGGCACCAAATGGCTCGAGAGATGGAGCGCGTCGCGTGGACCCTGCCAGCCAGGAAGCCTGTCTTGTTGGAGTCCTCAGTAGAACGGCTGACCCAATCATCGCAAACCAGCTGGGCGGCCTCCTTCATGGGGCGCTTGTGGGTGCGCCATCGGCTGTCCAACGAGACGCATTCGAAGTTGGTGGCGCCCAGGGGCTTCTGGAGGTGGATGGCGCAATTCGGATCGCGAAAGATCGGAGGGTGGATGGCTTGCTCGTCCTTCGGGGCGCGCGGCTTGATGCCGATCGAGAAAGTGATGATAACGTGGTCGCTAAGGCGACGCGGCGTCGCGCCTCGCGTTCGCGTGGGTCGAGAGCTCCTGGGTAGTGGCGTGCGGGGGCAGGCTGATGAAGATGCGGTCGATGGTCGTGGCTGTGAAGTCCGAACGGTTGAAGCGCGCGGGGAGCTCGGTCTCGATCTCAAGCATGGAATCGAAAACGGGACTTCCAGAAGGGCTGCTGCTGGCGCATGCTGTTGCCCGGCGCCAGCCTGGCGCGCTGCGGCTGCGGCTGCGGCTGCCGGGAGCTCGGCGGCGGGCTGCTAGCTGCATTGAAGTCCCCGATCGCGATGAAGGTGCGCATGCGGTAGTTAGCTTCCGCCCAGGTGCGATGCAACTCCCAGGCCTGCTGGACCTTGCGGCAGTCACACGCGGCGATCTCGTGATTATGCACATTCATAATGACCGCGGTGGCGCGCGTTATGGCGTGCGTGACGGCCGCCAACCGGGCCCGACCAGGAACGAGTTCTTCATGCGCGAATAGCGGGAGCTGGTTCGGCTGCAGCTGCCCGAGCTCCATCGGGGTGAACCATGGGATGAGCGTGGCGACGCCGCCCGCGGCATTCGGGTTGTCGCCGTCGACGCGCGGGAACTCGGAGAAGAAGAGCTTGTCGGGGCACGGCTGCGTGTCGACCCAGGTGCGGAGCAGGGCCTCCGAGCCGTGGACCTCCTGCAGGGTGATGGCGCACTTGCGCTTCATGTACTTCGCGAGGGCGGACTGCTTGCGACGGCGGGGCTTGCTCTTATAGCACATGAGGGCCCTGGCGTTTCACGTGGCGATAGTGGTCGGCTCGGTGGTGCCGTCAACCCTCCACGGAGCCCAATGATGGTTAGGGGCTCCGCGTGGCCGACTCCGTGTCAGCAAAGAACGCCTGGAAGGAAGTGATGATGTCGCCGCGATCGATGTGCTGGAACTGCGGGTGGTTGGCGGCCTGGTCGTTCCACTGGATGATGGATGGACCGGCTTGAACTCTGACCAAGATTCTGACAGTGGGCATTGAGTCAGCGTGTATTCCGCCTTTGTTGCTAAACGCTCTCCATCTCGTTCTAGGGTATCGCTGCTGCATAAGCTGAAGGGGTTTCTCAGTTTGAACTTCGGCGCGGATCTGCTTGGGCGACTTGTCGGGGTTGATGTATTGGTCGCAGTGCTGCCCAGTGATGTCTGTCGATGAAAATCTTTCCCGCTTCCCAGCGGCGTCGCGGAGGGCGCGCGATAAGGCAAGGGAGCGAGGCACTGCAACAGCTTTATCCACTTTGACTTGTTGAATGAAGCGGCGCGCAGGTGCGTCGCCGAGAAGTGCGACATGGCATGGCTGTAGGTTGGCAGCGGCGATCCACTCCTGGAGGCCGTTGAGCAGTAAGTCTGGCGCGATGAGTCGCTGGCTACCGATCGCGAAGAGCGTCGGGTCGGGCTGTCGGTCCCACTCGGCAAGGCGGTTGAGGTCAGCGATCGGCGTCTGGGCTTCGGCGAGGGCGAGCGTGTCGCGCATCTGGTCGATCTGTTGACACATGCGTTGATGCTCAGCAGCTTGGCGGTCTTGTTCTCTGCGAGCTCGGGCAACTTCGTCGTGTAGAGCGTCAATTCTTCGCCCTGTAGCGATAACTTGTTGTTGCGCGAGATGTCTGAAGCTTTCGCGGGATTCGGCGAATAGCTGGTCGGCTTGGGCTTGAATGCGCACAGCGGCTGTGGCGACTTGAACATGCATGAATTCACGAAGGGCGACGTCAAGATCTTCAGGTATTCCAGGAAGCGGTTTGTTTCGCTCAGGAGGAGTAGGTTGCTGCTCTGGAGGAGGTGCGACTTGTCCATGAGCTGGTGCGGCTTGTGCAGCGGCTGCGGCGGCAACTTCTTGATCTGGGAATGTAGGTGTCAGCTCGATGTTGCGCGCAAGCTGTGAGCCGAAGTTGCAGTTGGCCCAGGGGTCGGCAGCGCCCAGGAGCGGGTCAGCAGGCGGAGGACCGTGCGGTGGCATATCTTCATAATCCATGGCCACGGTGGTGCCTTCGGCAGCGGCACGGCTTCCAGATCTGGCTGAAGATCGCGCTGAGGTGAGCGGCGGTCTCGCGGCGCTTCGACAAGAAACACGTGCGGGAGCACCTGCGTGGCCTTGGCTGCTGAAGCCCGTGTGGCCGAATTGTCCGAAATGTTTTCGGACTGCACGTCGACCATTTCGGCGAGGCTCTTCACAGCGGTGTTGGCGGTCGTCACCACGTTCAGGGCGGCGAGGCTCGTCGCGGCGATGTTGGCGGTCTTCGCGTCTGCTGCCAGACGTGGATCCGTTCGATGCGGATTGGCTTCGGTCAGGTGAGGCGGCCGACATGATGTCGAAGTAACAGGTCGCAGTGGGAGCGGCTGGAAGCCAGGCACCTGCGGAGATTCTTGTCCAGAACGTGGCGGTTGTGGCACAGGTCCTGGTGGAGGTAGCTGAGCGTGGCAGCTTGGCTCGCGAGCTACTGTAAGGAATATCGCCGTGCAACACAACGCGGCGAAAGCAAACAGCTTGCCCGGCGAGGGCGCGAATATGGAAGGGCGGCCGCTAACCCGTGATTGTGGCGGCAATATGGAAGGGCGGCCGCAAGCCCGAAGTTGTGGCGGCTGACGACTGGATGCTGGATCGCTCGGGAGCCTACCCCGCTGAGACAGTGAATGGAACGCCATTTGGCCTTGAGCCAAAATGGCTACGGAAGGAGGGGGAGGAGGAGGAGGAGGAGGAGGAGGAGACAGGAGGAGGACGGGTCGCCTAAGCCCTTCGGAGAAACCCTCCACGCCAGGGGGGCCCCAGCGCCGATGCGAGAAAGTCGCGTGGAGCTCCGAAAAAATTCAGCTGGTGCCATTTATTCTTATTCGATCCTCGCGGCGTTGCCGCGGTAGCCGGCCTGGATCTGCCTGGCAGCCTCTTGGCGCCGCTTTTCCTCCCAGGCGGCCAACGCCGCCTTCTGTGGGGAGCCTGGGCCGCTGCCGCGGGGCTGGTAGTAGCACGCCTGGCCCCGGAGCTCCAGCAGGGCCAACATCTGACGCAGCTCGCCCTCCTCCTGGTAGCAGGGGCCGCCGACGTGGTTCAGCAGCTCCGCGAGCTTGTCCGCTGCAAAGCCCTTGCCAGGGTCAACCCCATACATCTTGCACAGGTGGCGGTACTCCTCGGCCCATTGTGCATCGGTGCCCTCGAAGCCCAAGAGGTCCGCGAGGCGCCGCATCGCTTTCGGGCCCATCGTCTCGCCAATGCTGAGCGAATCAAAGAGCTTGCCGCACATCTCGGCCCTGGTGAGCTGCGGTGGCCGCTCCACATCGAGGTCCATGCAAATCTTTTGCAGCCTCTTTTCTGGAAGGCAGGTTGCCCCGCTCTTGTCGTTGATCAACTGCGCGAACTGCATCATGTCTGCCCCTAGAGCGGGGTCCCAGCCGTACGCGGCGCACATCTGCCGGTACTCCTCCTCCCAATCCGAATCGCTCCCGGTGTAGCCGCACGCGTCTGCCCAGCGTCGCAGCTCATGCAGCCCCAGCCTCCCCACACCCTTCGAGTCCAAGGTGCGGAACACGGCGAGGGTCGCCTCCGGCCTGGTCAGCTG
The DNA here is from genome assembly GCA_963575745.1 of Prorocentrum cordatum. Lineage (NCBI taxonomy): Eukaryota > Dinophyceae > Prorocentrales > Prorocentraceae > Prorocentrum > Prorocentrum cordatum. The sequence goes on from CAUYUJ010017216.1 coordinate 71,923, forward strand.
AAACACCCACGCGCTCTGTGCGAGCCCCTGCCTCGTGCGCTTGCCTCGGAACGCAGCCTGTATCCTGCGGGAAGCCTCGCCCTCTCGGGGAAACAAAAGGCACCGATACCGCTCCTCCTCGGACCTCCCCCGGGGCGTGTTCTGACCAGTTTCTCGAGGCGAGCCCAGCGGTGGCAACGAGGGCCTCACAGGAGGCTCATGCAAGGGAAGAACCGCGGGACGCCTCGACGCATGGGGACCTTTCCCTCTCTGACCTCTTGCTGTCGGCGAGCCCTCAGAGACTCCCTCCGCGCCTTCCCGCGGTACACCGCCTGGATCCTCGTCGCAGAGGCCACCTCCGCCGCCTCCCGCGCGGCCAGCTCCTCCTTGCGCGCGGCCAGCTCCTCCTGGCGCGCTCTGGCCTCGGCCCGCGCCCGACGGCCGCGGAAGTGGGACTGGAAGGTCGTGGCGGCTGCCGCCTGCGCGGCGGCCTGCGCGGCGGCCTGCTGCTTTTCCGCCAGCACCGCCTTCCGCGCAGACTTTCCTCGGTAGGCCGCCTGGAGCTTCGTGACCGCCCTGTTCTGCGCCCGCAGGTCCTTGCGCCACGCCAGGCGCTTGGCCTGCAGCTTGCCGGTGAGCAGCGCCTGGTATATGGCCCGCAGTTCGGAGTCCTCGCAATAGCCGTTGCCGTCCTCACAGTGCTGGTCGTTGATCCACGCGGTGAACTCTTCGGGCGTCACTCCCGCGGCATCCCAATTGTGTGCCTTGCAGAGCATAGCATACTCGGCGTGCCATTCATCTTCCGTACCTTCGAAATTCATGAGCAGCGCGAACTCGTAAAGCTCGGCTGAATTCAACGCGCCCCCACCCTGGTAGTCACAATGCTCGAAAATCATCTTGATAAGCTTCGATCGGCCAGAGCCCTCCTTGTAACACAAGGTGCAGCCGTGCCCTCCACAAGATAAGCACTCCTCGAACTCTTCCGCCCCCGTCAAGGAGTTCGCGACCCTGAGGCCCTGTAGTACATCGCGGATGTCCTCGTAAGTACAATGGTACTTGCTGTCCTCCCTCAATACGGTACTGAGAAACACCTCATACGACATGCCATCTTCCATGTCGACCTTGAACACATCGCAAATCTTCAACCAACGAGAATCCCACTCCTCGTCGGTGCCATCGAAAGACCCCAACTGCACCGCAAATGACCTGAATTGTTCGGACGACAAGCCCCGTGAAGGCTTTTTGGGCTGGTCTGCCTGCTGGAGCAGCTCCCGGTCGGTGGTCACCTGGCTCAGCTCGTGATAGACTTCGACGAGAAACTGATCCTCTTTCATGGTGGTCAGTCGGGGCTTGTTGGCCCTGCTGGACGACACGACGTTGGATGACACGAGACTGGACTTTTCCAAATCTTGGCCGTGCTGGGACGAGGTTGGCGGAACATCCTGGAACGCGATGGTCGCCCTCTTCATGGCCCTCCGCCCTCTGGCGCAACGTCGCCCGCTGCTCCTTGAGCCACAATGGCTACGGATCCGCAGAAAGGACTGAGGATGGTGGAACCACAATCTACCGCTACCGCTACACCCTGCGAGATGCTTAAGAAATCATGGGTTAAGAAATTCATAGTCTCAGAATTCGAATAAAAACCCAGAATTCCTTTCGAAATCTTAGGATTTACATTGAAGTATTAAGAATGATAGAGACTCTGGCCAAAAACTCAAGTTTTCTTAAGCATCGCCTAAGGTGTACTCTCCGAGCCTCCCCAAGGATGCGTTCTGACCAGGGCCTCGAGGCGACTGCAGCCGCGGCGACGACAGCAAGAGCAGCAGTGTTGGTACCCGTTCCTCTTCTCAGGACAAGGGGCAACAAGGGCGTGGACTCCAACATCGATTTTCATCACTGAATCCCACCAGCCCTCTGGGCGTGAATGGTTTAGGGAGCCCTCTCTGTCCTCAACCCCTTTCTTCTCATTCGGGGAGGTTTACCCCTCCCCCTACCCCCTCCCCCTGGACCTGGAGAGGCCGTTCCGCGTGTCGTCAGGGCGTCCAAGATGGGCAGCCGAAAAGGCGCCGCATGCTGTAATTTCATAGGGTTTCGGGGCCCGACGGGGGGACACAGAAAAGTGCTCGTCCCTGTTTTGATCGATCGCCGCCAAGATGGCCCCAAGAGACCTCCCAGACCCCCCCAAAGAGCCCCAAGAGGGCCCCAACAGCGCCCCAAGAGAGCCCCAAGGGGGGCCCAAGGGAGCCCCGAGAGGCACCACGGGAACCCCAAAAGGGCCCAGAGATCTCCAAAATATCCCCAAGAAGGTCCTGGGATACCCCCAAGATGCCTCCAAGAGCCTCCCAGAGCGAAAGACCCAGAGAAGTAGAAGGATATATGCGTGGGCAGGAGGAGGTGCGCCCGAAAGCCACGACTGCCGGCATGCTTCGCACAAGAGACTGTTCTGGAATGGGCTGGTGGGGATGCGCGAAGCGTGAAGAATAGCGTTCCGCTGCTTTCCAGTCGCGCCAGCTCCCAGCAGCGCGGCCCTTCCCCCTGTCCGACGTCCTGCAGAAGCACCCCACAAGACCCTTGTAGCATTCAGCAAGCCTCTGGTCCACTACCCACGCACGGTGGCAGGATAGGCCGAAGGCCACTAGACGTGTTCGGCACGGGGGCGGAGACCGCAACTTACCTTGTGATGTCGCGAATTCGCTGGCTTGTCAGTTCTTCCTGCTCTTACGTCCTCTCTGTTCCTCGCCCTTGTCGCAGCCTTGGGGGGGTCTACGGGCCCTCTTGGGCTTTCTTGGGATGTTCGAGCCAATTTCAGCTGTTTTGAGGTCCGTCACGAGATATTTCAAGACGGTGTTAGACACATGAATGCTAATCATGCAATGTTGGAACTTGATCATTTGTTTCGGGGGGTCCTTAGCGGAGCCATCGTTTTCGGCAATGAAGGAGGCGCTCTTGGACCGTTTGGACCGTTCGCTGTCCGAATGTTGTGTTGTCCCCGTTTGGACCGCTTGCTTTCCAGAACCAAGGGTTTTCCCAGTTAGGATCGCCCACTGTCCGAATGTGCCATCGTCTTTTCCCTGTTTGGTTCTCCCCGTTTGGACCTCAAAGGCCATCGGGCCGTCATCGAGCTCTTTTGGAACGATTTCGGCGGCATCTTGGGCTTTTTGGTCTGCCGTCAACTTCACAATGCGAGAACGCGCAAAAAGAAACCAAACGGGATCGCTGCTTTGTGCTTAAGCGCCACACCTTTTTCCGTGGTGCGAATCCCTCCAAACATACGGCGCACTACGTAAACGCGATGTCAGGGACAACGGGCGTCTCCGTCGTCGGGCGCCTCCGCCCTCGTCTCCGCGCAACCGTCTCGGCCAATCTATATCGCGGCGGATGTGCATCCCAAGTGCGGGACCTCGGGGTTGATCTTGGGGCCGGCGCGTGTCCGCGCTGGGCGTTGGCAATCATGTTCTGCGAGCGCCTCGCCGCACGCTCGCGCGCCGCCCTTCTCGCATCCTCGGTGGCCTGCATGTTGGCTTGCATCATCCGAGACATGTCCCGTGGGTATGGCGGCATTGGTCCCATGGGTGCTGGTACCTCCCGGGCTGTTGGCTGGACCGCTGTATCAGGGCTCCCTGGAGGTGGGTAGTGCCCCATGGGCACGTTATCCGGTGCTCGCGCCGCTTGGAGACGATAGAACTCGTCGGCCATGTTCCTGGTGACCATGTTCTGCGTCAGCTGGCCAACCATTGGGGCCCCAGTTACCTCGGCATGCTACTCGGGCAATAATGGCTGATCCATGGGAGGTGCCGCTGGTGCCTCTACTGGGAGGTAGTTTGAATGCGCAGCGAACGCTGGAATGAGCGGTATGCGATCAGGATGATCTGATGCAGGACTGGAGTCTAGGGCCCACTCCCACGCCGGTCTCCAGCCTGCTCTGCCGGCTGCATCAACCCCCAGGTTGCGCATCTCGGCCATTGCAGCTTGGTGTTGCTGCTGCATGAAACGCTGCTGCTCTCGGGCCGAATACCTGTGCCCAGGCTGCTGTGGCGGTGGTGCCACGTTTGGCGCGCCCGTCGGACCGCCAGTGGCCTGGTTCTGCGGTCGCGGGGTACCGAAGGGCGTAGTGGCCGTCGCCGCAGCAGCCAGATAAGGTTGCTGACGCAATATAGCCATCCGCTGCATGAGGCCCTCATCCTGCATTCCAGGTGTCTGAATCTGAGTTCCACCGGGCGTGTCCGCCCATGAAGCAGCGCTGGCATCCGACTGAGCTCGGCCGAGTGGCATCGGCTCGAACCTGGTAGAGCCAGTCTGCGATGGAGGCCTTGGTTGGCCTTAGCTCACTGGTGGTCCTACTAGTATACCCCCCTGGATGAAGCCCGGGGGTCGCACCGTGTGAATATGTCGGGCAGCGTTGAGATGTCTATAAAGCACGTGTAGGACTCACTACCAAGTAGCCCCTCGTGTGTCTTCGTGCCGATAGCGTACGGGTTCCGTGGTCAAATCCAGCCCTCGTGTAGGTCAGCCTCGCGTGAAGGCGTTGGCTTTCCAACCGGGCGTGGACCGAATAATTGGGGATCCTGCTGCGCTTCGCCCCGACGCTTGACCTTCATGCCGACCAGCTGGATAATGAATTGGGTCGGTACCCTTCAAGCTAGTCCTTCGGTCATGACCGCGTCATTCTCTGACCGCCAAATCGCTCTATTGTTGCGAAGTAACAGCGGCATGCAGATGAAGATAAGAACTTCGGCGTCTCGACGCAGTCTGGACCTTATGTGAGGATCGCCTGGGAGATGCGGACAGCAGTGGACGAACTGCCTGCTCGTCATCTGGGGCTATCCTGGGCCAGGCGCGATAGTCCATTCTACGTGATCTGTCCTGCACAATTTCATTCCGAGCAGTGGATGAATGCTGTGGGCGTCCATCCATCCCCAGCGAACGCACTCCCAAGTGTGGCGTTTCTGGGCTGAGGACTCCAGGCCGCGAGTGGCCGTTAGTTGCGCGCATGTATCGGACGCGTCCGCCAGTTGGACTGCTGGCGTCGAATGTCAGCAGCAGGCGTCTCTTTTTAACGTCCGAATGATCGACCATCTTGCTGGTCTTGAGCAGTAGCCAAGCCTGGTCGTAGCCGGGCTGGTTGGCCAACCAATGCTTGACAACTTCAATATGCTTCGCCCAGGTAGCATTCGAGTGCGTCGCTAACCATGATCCAGCCGCCGTACTTATCCCAAGCGGCGCATGTCTGCTCGAATGATGGGTCTATTATTACACCATCCTTGCATGGCCGATGTCTGCAAGTGGTGGTCCACCATTCAGAGATCATGGTCTCCTCATTGATGTCCGGCTCAGGCCAATAATGGAAATTGTGCATGCGCATTTCTGCTTCGATAACGTGACCATATTCGGAAACCTCAGCGGCGGCCTCGTTCTGAGGTGATTGCATAAAAAATGCGGTCTACGTTCATGGAAGTAGCTCAAGGGGAGCTCTATGGTGCATGGTCCGCACCTTGCTTCATCATATCTGGGCGCGTCCGCCCTTAGTGAAAACGGATCGGCAGCTGGCGCCGCTGCAGCTGGTGGCGCTGCAGCTGCTGGCGCTGCAACTGCTGGCGCTGCGGCTGCTGATGCTGCGGCTGCTGGTGCTGCAGCATGTGGCTCTGTAGCAGTTGGCGCCCCTTTGCTCTTCGAGGTCATCTGAAGGTGCGTGGCCGCCTTTGGATGTGCAGCGGTTGCTGATCGGCCAGTGTCCTGGCTACTCGACCCCTCGTCGGCATGGCAATTGAGGTCGCGTGCAACCGCGCCCGCGACGCTTGCGGGGTGGATCGTTCCGCGTCTTCAGCAAATTCTGCATCACGGCCTCGTTGAAAGGTGCCTTGGGAGTCGCTCTGGCCCGCGGTGAATCAGGCGCGCCCGTGGCCGGGGAGGCCTTGCCCTTGTGGTTCTCGAGGTCAGCGCCGCGTGGCGTTGGGGCCGAGCCCATGCCGCGATGCAGCAATGCCGACTGCGACGCATCAGCTCGAGCGGCTGCCGGCTGATCCGGTCTAGGCGCAGCGGTCCCTTGGAGGTGGGCAGCGCAGCTCGAAATGCTGGCCGACCGTTCGCGCCGTGGTCGTTGTGACTGGAGCAATTTGTCACGGGCGTCAGCTGCCGCCGACGCGGCGGGATGTCGGTTCCCAGCTGGGATCGCAGGGGAGCTCCTCCTCGGTGGCAAGGATAATCTCCGCCTCGCACATAGGGTCCGATGCGCGCTCGATGTCATCATCGGGATCCTCTCGCGCGCGGCCGCGCGGGAAGGCGCTCCTCCCAATCCTCGAACGGCGCGTCGCGCACCTCGTCGACGCCGTCGTGCAAGTGTTCGGCGCGCCTCGCGACAGCCATGGCAGCCTCGGCGAACCTCGCCATCGGGAGCAGCGCGGCGCGAGAACTGGCGTAGGAAGGGTGATCTAGTTCTGGGGAGTCTACGTGCTCAGGTACGTCCTCATCTTGATGGTCTGAGCCCAGGAGTGTGGATCCATCTCCCTTCCCCTTTTCCCTGTGGGTGCTGTGCCTGCAAGTGCTTGTCGCTGCCGTATTTGCGGCATGTCATTCATTGGCCGTTTTCTTCCACGGGGTTTCGTCTGCGTCCCCTACCTTTTTCGGCGGTGTTCCCGCGGCCTGTGCCTCTGCCCTTGCCGCCGAGAAATCATTCCTCAAAGTCCTGGTCTGTGGGGCTGGCTAGGTGCGTGGCCACCGCCCTCCCGTGCAACCTGCAGGCGCGCTTGCCACCCTTACCTCGTGCCCTGCCCTTGCGATAGAATGCCCGTCGCACTGCTCCTCTGATTTTCTCTACAAAAAAATAGCGTCTCCACCTTCTCTTGGCGTCGTGATATCCTAGGTCTAGATGCCGTGCTGCTTGGTCGTCGCCAACGGGTAGATCTGACAAATCGATCTCTGCAGCGCCAGGTGTCGGTGTCGGTTCCAGGTTCAAGGTCGTCAAATTGGTGGAATGACAAACCCCGAAAGGTAATTGCTGCGCGTGGTGTATAACTGGCAGCAGCTGGCCAACCGTTGTTGGAGCTGGTTGCTTGTGAGTTGCCAGTTTCCTGGCCCAGAAGCGTTGTAACTTCGTTTGGCTTTGGCTCCTTGTCGCTCCAGATGTTGCCGCGCGTGGCCGCCGGCGCGTCGCTTATGTTTGCGTGGAACGTGCCGGCGTTTCGGCTGCTGAAGATGCCTCCGATGTTTCCAGGGCGGCGCTGAACTAAGTGTCCATGGCTGCGCATTCTATCCAATAGCTGATCATCTCGTTGTTGGGTGCGGTGCGTATGGTGGTTTAGTGTATGTAACCGTTGTGATGTTCGGGAGGTGCCGACCCCCAGAACTCGGAATAATAGGAGCGTCAAGATCTGGAAACTCGATACGTTGAAGACAACCGGATCTGCTTCCAGTCGGGCGATTCCGAATCGGGTTAATACCGCACCGATTCGCTCGCCCCTTTCGACCCTGAAGTCAACCAGGGCAGTTCCCGATGTGAACTGTCGCTCATCCTCGAGGTGTTCGAGTTCAGTGCTGAAGAGGTACATGATGTAACTCCGTCGGCGCGTCGACCCAATAGGATTGCGCCGTAGTTGATGATGGTAAACAATACACTCATGGCCAGGGCCCTGGCTAGGCCTCCAAGGCCTCGCTGCGATGCTGCGGCCTGCTGTGGTGAAGTCATGGCACCACCTGTGACGTTGAGCCATGCATGTACTTCGCGGACGAACTCGCGTAATGGTGCGTTGCCAGCGGGGTCCCAGATGGGACCTCTGGTACGTGTGTCGTCCATTCCCCGTTGCATGTAACCCACTGCTAGACCAAGACAGTTCCATGTAACGCCAAATCTGGTAATCGTGACGTACTGCATGTTCATATTGTCGTTGGTTGTGTCGTGGTCGGTGTGTTGTTGAGCTGGCCTACCCGTCGGTGTGCGAATCGGTGTAGGGTTCGTGCTGTTATATAGCGTGTGGCCACGCGGTGAGGAGATGGAGACATAGGGTAGTCTATTATGAATTGGTTGGTGAGTGGTGGAGGTGTGGTGGCTGGTAGCAGGCGCAGATGTGTCCCACTGTGCCGTGGCATACCAGTATGTACATTACAAATAGTGTAAGAGACAGCCGCATGAAGATGAGGCCAGCTCAGCTACCAGGTGAAAAAAAACGGAGGTCAGGAGGGCGTAAGCCGAGACCCCGCTTGTGGATATGGCAACGTCGTAGACGTTCCCTGGCACCCTACAACTAATCCCATATTGAAGGTAGGCCGGTAGACAATAAACTAGAACCACGCGCGCGCTTCACGCGCGCTTAGGTTCTAGAAGGTTCCGAAGACGGGTATCAGCAGGCACGGCGTCGTTTCCGCTCCTCTCCCTCCTCCTCCTCCTCCTTCTCCTCTGTCTCCTCCTCCTTCTTCTCCTTGTCCCCCTCATACCCCCCTCCTCCTCCTCCTCCTCCTTTGTGTCCTCCACTTCCTCCTCCTCGTCGTCCTCCTCCTCCTCCTCCTCCTCCTTGTGTTCCTTCTTCTTCTCCCCTCCTCTTCCTCCTCCTTTTCTTTATTCCCTACCTAGGCTCTGCCTAGAAGGTTTCTCACTCTCTATCTTAAAGGGGCCGGGCAGTGGGCTTCGCCCCGGGCGGTTCCCCCAGGATCCGCCCCGCGGTTCCCCCAGTCCCCTGGGAGCTTTAGCTTAGCTTTAGCTTAACTTTAGCTTAACTTTAGCTTAGCTTTAGCTTTAGCTTAGCTTTAGCTTTAGCTTAGCTTTAGCTGTGATTTAGCTTATATTTAGCTTAGCTTTAGCTTAGCTTTAGTTTAGCGTTAGCTTAGCTTTACCTTTGTTATAGCCTAGCTGTAGCCTAGCTTTACCTTAGCTTTATCTTAGCTTTAGCCTTAGGTTAGCTTTAGTTTAGCTTTAGGTTAGCTTTAACTTAGCTTTAGCTTAACTTTAGCTTAGCTTTAGCTCAGCTTTACTGTTACTACTAATGCTGCTTTCCTAGGGGCTCCAACTCCTAGGTAGGGTCGCACTGGGATAATCCTGCTGTTCCTGCTTCTCCACTTCGGGGCTTGCCGCTGTACCCGTAGGGTCAGGCGCAGCTTCTCACATGGCTCTTCCCCGAGACGGGCGGGCCAATAAGTCCCCAAGAAGGCGCAAAGACGGGCCAAGAAGCCCCCGACGCCCAAAAAGCAATCGAAGACGCCGAAGATGACCCCACGACGCCTCACGCATGTTGGTTTGGAGCTCATGGCTTGCCTCCTTGGGCTGTTGTTGAAGCCTCTTGGAGCTGCTTGGGGGCCGCTCGGGGGCTCCTCAGGGCCTCTTGGGTGCCTCGTGGGGCAAGAGGCACGCATTTTCGAATCTGGGGTCCCGTCTTGGACCCCTCTTGGGGTCGTCTTGGGGCTCTCTTGGGCCGTCTTTGGCGAGCCTTGGCCGTCTCGGGGCCTCCTCGGCCGCATTGGAGCTCTCGTGGAAGCCTCTTGGGCCGTCTTGTGGCGGTCGTGGGATCCTCTTGGGCCGTTTTGGAGCGTGGGACACGCGAAGAGGCGGCAAGGGCGACATCTTTCAATAACCCTTGAGAAATCAACGATGTTGATCTCTCGAGCGCCTCTTGCAAGGCGTCTTGGAAGCCTCTTGGGGCGGTTTGGCGGCTTCTTGGGCGGTTCGACGCGTCTTGAGGGCCTCTTTGGGCAGGACGCGTGGCACGCGTCGCGTGCATGCACGCGTCGCGTAAACTTTCCAAATCTAAGGTTCCGTCTTGGACTTCTCTTGGGGCCCCCATGGGATGTCTTGGCGCCCCCCAGGAGGCCTCTTGGGCGGACTTGGGAGCCTACTGGGTCATCTTGGAGCGTCGGACAGTCAAGACGGCGACACGACCGGGAGCCCTCTTGGGCCGTCTTGGGCGCGCCTTGGGCCGTCTTGGGACTGCCATGGAGGCCTCGTGGGCTGTATGGTGCCGGTCGTGGGAGCCTCTCGGGCCATCTTGGAACGTCGGACAGGCGAAGATGCGAGAAGAACAACATCCTCCAACAATCAAAAGGCAATCAACGACTTTGACCTCTCGAACCCCGCTTGCAGGGCGTCTTGGAAGCCTCTCGGGGCGGGTTGGCGGCCTCTCGGAGCGTCTTGGACTGGAGCCCTCCTGCGGCTCTCTCGGGGCGTCCTGGAGACCTCCTGGGCAGTTTAGCAACCATCTCGAAAGCTCAGGGAGGCCCGGGGGCGGCCGGAGCGGCCCTTTGGGAGGGGGCCGCACTGCATGAGCAAGGGAGGCTCCAGTCCCGGGGCCAGGGCCCGGGATCTCCCACAGAGCCAGGCTCCGCTCTTGAGCATTTCAGTGGGGCACGGAAGGAAATGCCCATATCGTGTTTGACAGCACGAGCGCAGTGCAACCAATCTTGTTTGAAAACGCTGGCTCTTCAAGGTGCTTGTGAAGCCTTGTTGGCCTGGCTGCCTCAAACAATCCGGTTTCAAGTTTTCTCTCTCTCTCTCTCTCTCTCTCTCTTTTTTGGTCTCTCCTCCTCCTCCTCACGCCCCACCCGCGCTCCTCCTCCTCCTCCTCCTCCTCCTCCTCCTCCTCCTCCTCCTCCTCCCCTTCCTCCTCCTCATCCTCCTCTCCCTGTGCCTCCTCCTCCTCCTCCTCCTCCTCCTGTGTATCCTCCCCCTTTCCGTTCACCTACTCGTCCTTCTCCTTATCCTCCTTATCATCCTTGTCCTCCTCCTCTTCCCTCTCCTCCTCCTCCTCCTCCTCCTCCTCCTCCTCCTCCTCCTCCTCCTCCTCCTCCTCCTCTACCTCGTTAACCTCCTGTGCTCGGGGCCCCTCGGTGGACGAAGCTCGCAGTTTTGAGTCTGGGAGTCTCGCCCTGGACCGCTCTTGCGGTTGTCTTGGGGCCTTCTCGGGCCGTCTTGGTTCTTATGGCTCGTGCGGAAGCCTCTTTGGACATCTCGTGGCGGCTTGGGGGGCCTCTTGGGCCATCTTGGAGCGTCGAACAGGCGAAACGGCGACATCGCCAAAATCTTCCAAAACAACAGCCTCGGGACCCTCATGGGCCGTCCTGGGGCACTCTGGGCGGCCATTTGGGCGATGTTGGCGGGGCCTCTTGGGCCATCAGTTCTGAAATGCTTCAAAAGCTCATGGGAAAGCAACGAATTTGGTCCTCTCCCCTTCCTCCTCCTCCGCCTCCGCCTCCGCCTCCGCCTCCGCCTCCTCCTGCTCTCCTCTCCTCCTCCTCCTCCTCCTCCTCCTCCTCCTCTCCTCCTCCTCCCCCTCCTCCCCCTCCTCCCCCCCCCCTTCCTCCTCCTCCTCCTCCTCCTCCTCCTCCTCCTCCTCCTCCTCCTCCTCCACCTCCACCCCTTCCCCTTATAAGAGAGAGCGTGATCCACCGCCGCTTTACTGTGGAAAATTGCCAACCTTTTCCTCCGGAACCCGGGGGTCGCCCCCCCCCCCCTCCGAAAATCCCCCCCCCCTGCTGGACCCCCCCCCCCCCCGGCAAAACCCCCCCCTCCCCTAACCCCCCCCCCCCCCCCTCCCCCTCGAAAACCGGGGGGGGTCACTACCGGTTCGAACCTCCCCCCCCTCCGGATCCGGAAAAACCGGGGGGGGTCACTACCGGTTCGAACCCCCCCCCCCTCGAAAACCGGAGGGGGGTCACTACCGGTTCGACCCCCCCCCCCCACGCACCGCCAGCAAACGACTCCCGGTCCCTACCACCGTCCGCATCACATCCCCCACTGTTGTTCCCAGCGCCACTGTCCTCACCACCACTGTCCCGCTGGTTCCACCACCGTCCCTACTGTCCCCACCAGTGCCCCCACCACTGTCGCACTGTCCCCACTGTCCCCACCACTGTTCCCACCACGGTTCCACTCTCCCCACTGTCTCCACGGCCCCAACCACTGCCCGACTATCCCCACTGTCCCCACTGTCCCACTGACTCCTCCGCTGTCCCACTGAGCTGTCCCACTGTTCCCACCACTGTCCCCACTGTCCCCACCACTGTCCCCACTGTACCTCTGTCCCATTGTCCCACCGCCGTCCTCGCCACCGCCTTCACCAGTGTCCCCACCACCATTGTACCCTCCACTGTCCCACTGTTTCCACCTCATTCCCACTGTCCCCACACCACTGTCCCCACCACCACCGTCCCCACCACTGTCCACTGTCCCCCCTGTTCCCACCATTGTCCCCACCACTGTCCCCCACCACTACCGTCCCCACCACTGTCCCACTGTCCCACTGTCCCCACCTCTGTCCCGCTGTCCCCTCACCACTGGCCCCACCAACACCGTCCCCACCACTGTCCGCACCCCCACTCGGTTTTCCGGGGGGGGGGGGAGATGAAGGTTCGAACCGGTATTGACCCCCCCCCGGTTTTCGAGGGGGGGGGGAGGGGGGGGTTCGAACCGGTAGTGACCCCCCCCCCCCCCTTTTCATGATGAACTGGGGGGGGGGGGAGGGGTTCGAACCGGTAGTGACCCCCCCCGGTTTTCCAGAGGGGGGGGGGGGGAGGGGTTCGAACCGGTAGTGACCCCTCCCGGTTTTCCGCCAGCAGCGGTAGAACACGCTCTTTCCCTTATAAATGACCCCCCTCTCGTCTGACTCCGAAGCTGACTTGTCGGTCGGGCTGGGCGTGCCGCGTGAGACTTCCTGACAACTTATCACACGAAAGCTTGAATTCGGCAACGGTTACAAGGACGGAGGTGGTACGATCGCCACAACTGAGGTTCTCGTCTTGGCGCCGCGCACATTTGTTTTCAATATTTGCAACAGCTCCAAGGACGGAGGGTGTACGATCGCCACAAAGGAGGCTCTCGCCTTGGCGGCGCGCACATTCGTTTTCAACATGTGCAACAACACATCGACGATGTTTGCTTATTGGGGCTCTATTGGAGTGTCCCTTGGGGCGTGTTCGGGAACTCTTTTTCCGTTTTTGCAGGTCTCTGGGGGCCTCTTGGGCGCTTCTTGGAGCCCCTTGGGGTCTCCTGAGGGCCTCTTGGGCCACATGGCTCGCATTTTCGGTTCCTCGTCCCCGTCTTGGGCGCCGACTTGGGGCGTTGTTGAGCGGTTTAGGCGTCTCATGGGCCGTCTTGGCCCCCTCGTGGGCCGTCTTGGAGCCCTCTTGGGGGCATCCTCGACCGTCTTGGGTGCCTCTTGGGCCGTCTTGGATGCAGTGGAAGCCCGAAAGGTCCCTATAGGAAATCGACGATGTTTGCTTATTGGGGCTCTATCGGGGTGCCTCTTGGGAGCCTCCTTGGGGTCTCTTGGGCGCCTCTTGGGGCCTCTGGGGGGCCTCTTGGGGCCTCCTGGGGACCTCTTGGGGCCTCCTGGGAGCCTCTGGGGCCGAAAGCTCGGAATGTGAATATGGTTGTGCACCTCTGGGACCCCTCTGGGGCTCGTCCTGGGGCTCTCTTGGGCTGTCTTGGGGGCCTCTTGGGGGCCTCTCGGGCCGTCTTGGGACCCTCTTGGGGTCAACTTGGAGCCATCTTGGGAGCCTGTGGGGCAGTCTTGGGGGCCTCTTGGGCCGCCTTGGACGCAGTGGAAGCCCAAAAGGCGAACACGCCAAAAATATCAGTTTCCCCAGTGGAAATCAGCGATTTTTGCTTACTGGGGCTCTCTCGGGGTGCCTCTTGGGGCGTCTTCGGGGCCTTCGGGTGCCTTCTTGGCGTCATGGGAGTCGTCTCGAAAGGCGTCTGGAGCCATCGCTGCGGCCTCCTGGGGCCTCCCTGTAGCCTCTTGGGGCCCTGTTGGCCCCGGGGTCGCCGAAATCTTGTAAAACAGCACAAGGAAAACGACGCCCGGGCCCCACATTTGCGGTCGAGGCGCCGGCCCCCGGACCCTGGACCCGGCCCCCCGTTATATGTAGATATAAAGCAATCTATAAAAGTATGCACCATCGAAGGATGTGGAGTCTCCATTTTCGTTACTCAGGCGCGACGGTACGCCACGAATGGCGTAGTCACACAGAGCAGCGCCGCTTGAGCCAAACGGCGTCGGATGTAGGCACGGTGCTCGCTACGCTCACCTTTGACCTCCGTTCAAGGTACCCTGGCATCCTGGCTCCCTGGCGCCCTAGCATTCTGACTTCCTATCATCATATCAATCGTTCGTACTTGGTTGTCGCGCGCATGTGCACCAAGGGGACTCTCATGTAAGGTCCTGCCGTCGGAGTGCTTCAGGTTTCCAGTGTTCTTCCATACTCGGGCTTCCAACAGTTTCAGACGCCCCAACGGCCAAGAGGCCCCCGAAAAGGCCCCAAGACGTCCCAAGATGAGTTGCAGAGCCCAAGTCGCGGCTAGAATGTGTAGGGCCCCCCAGAGGACGAACTGCTTAAGAACGGCTCCAACAGACGCAACAGGCGACCTCTGAAACGACCCCAAGAGGGCACGAGGGCTTCCACAAAACGACCAACGAGGCTGCCATGTTTGTAAGAAAGATCGCCACGATGGACCCGAAGATGCCCCGACACGCCCCAAGACGCTCGAATCCCTTCCGACGGCATCCGGCTAGCTTGCAGCGTATTCGATTGGGACCTATGCGACAATGTAGCACATCATGGGGTTCAACAAATGAATCCCACACGAACGGGTCATTCACGATAAGGTGCCGAACATACTTGAGTATCAGTCGATCGAATTTCGCGCAATTGGGACCTGTGCAACCGAGTCCCACACGATACGATCCAACACGAAGCGGTTTCACGAAAGTGCTCCACGCGACCGTGCCTCACACGAGTGGGCCCCGCCCGATAGACACGCGCTGGAGGCCATCACAGAAGGGTTTCACACGACAGCGCCTGTCAGTCCTATTCGTTTGCGTTGTGTTTCGATGCCCTGGCCTTGTTCTGTTTCTCCAAAGCGTTTCGTTCTATCGATTCCTAGTGTCTTCTTGGTCTTTGAGCACGCGCGGCCTACCACCATATTGCCTCGTCAAAAGCAACTTCCCTCTTGGGCTCTCGCGAAATGATCTGCGGCAGTCAGCGTCAGGTCCACTCTCCGTCCGCTCTCGAAGAGCACGTGGCGAATACCAGCGTCTCCTGCGGCCCCGGGACGTTCGTGTCCCTACGCGCTCTGCACACCACTGGGGTTCACGTAGCGACGCGCTGGACCAGCGCCCGCGCCCGACGGACTGCGAGAAGCACGAAGAACGCCCAGAATCGGAGCTGCCAAAGCCAGGCATCCTGAACGCCAGCCCGTCGACGCAGGGCGTGCCGTCCGCCCTGGGCCCTGGAGGCACGACTTCGCCGGACACCACAGCCAGAGCGGAGCCCTCGACGCCGTCTTCAGGCGCGAGTCCTCCCGCCGGATCGACAGGCGGTGACCCTGGGACCCGAAACGAGCCCAAACGCCAGTCGCCGGTACCCAAAAGGGCCACCACGGTCAGAAGAAGCGCCAGCACGCAAGAGTGGCCCCAGACAGGAAAGGCCGCTGGTGCGCGGCCTCTGTGGGGCCGCGGGGGGGCGATCCCAGGCGCGCAAGCCGCTGCTATCGCATCACCGCGCTCAGCGACTGGGGACCCCTATGGGCCAGAGGTCACTCTGGCGAGGGGTCGCTCTGGTGCGCAGCCTGTACCGACCGACCTGCCACAACCTGGGGGACACGTGCGTCGTGCTGCCCCCGG
>CAUYUJ010017216.1:92500-205000 GCA_963575745.1 Prorocentrum cordatum
AAACAACGATGAACAACACGCCATTTGTCTCACTCGGGGCAGTCAGTGGCAACTGGCGGAGACACGCACAAACTGAAATGAATCATGCGGAACATCTAACTGAAATAGCAGATTCCCGCGTCTGTCGTGCGAGTGCCTCGCTGAAACCGCGGCTAACATGTACACTCGCGCGTGCGTACCCCGTACCAGACCATGCTATCGGGACTCGCACTGGTGCCCAACGCAAGTGGGGAGGCGAGCGAAAGCGAGGTGAGAAGGAGAGCAGGTGAAATAGCACAGAATATCTGTGCAACGCCTCCTACCGAAACAGAGGAGCCAGGCCAGAGGCGGCCAGCATCACTGCAACACATTGTCATCAACTAGATCGGTGAAGCGCTGCAAATGAGAAGAGCCAAACGGAGGAGAAGGAGGAGGAGGAGGAGGAGGAGGAGGAGGAGGAGGAGGAGGAGGAGGAGGAGGACGAGGAGGAAGGCAGAGAAAAAGATGAACTGCGGAGGCCCGATGGGGGGGGGGCAGCGCGAGCCCGCGTGGAGGCCAACCGCGAGCTCTGGGCAAGTCGGGGCAGGGCGCCGGCGCCGCCCGCGCGGCAACGACTGGCCAGCGGGCAGATGGCGCGCGCGGTCGAGAGAACCTCCTGCTGCACATCGCTTCCAGGTCCGACGCCGGCCCTCCCGAGCCGGAAGCTGGAGTGGCTCCCTGGCCCCGTGGGCCGTGCCATCGGGCCCCTGGGGCTTTTGCCAGATCAGCTGGCTGCGCGGCCGTCTCCGCGGGGCACGCTGCTGTCTTGGTGGGGCAACCTCGCAGGCACGCATATGTTCAAGCTGGTCCCGATCCGTCTCGGCATGATGCTTGTGTCCCGCTCGACCCATGAATCCGATGGGTTGTTCCAGCTCGCTCTCGATGGCCTGGATACCAGACTCGAATGCGACCTGCTTTCCTCAGTCACTCGCGGGTAGTGGAGGAAAACACCAAAACGACGAATGCCATGAGGAGGGCAACAAACGACACCGAAGCCAACTGATGCAAATTCGTCGCTGTCTCCACTTTGTCGTTCTTGCAATGTCTGCACTTCGCGTGCGCCTCGGTGTTCTTTGCACGGCTACAGACTCCGCACTTCAATTCGGGGCCTGTCGGGATGTATCACAACCCCGAGGTTTTCTTTCTCGGGAACTCTGCCTCCTCATTGCACTTGACGAATGATGTGTGCTCCAACAATTGTGCTGCACTACCTAGGCGAACCAGGGTTCTTTACTAGGATCTGGCTTTCCTGGCTCGTCGATGCCAAACTGCCTCGGGACCGCACATCTGGAACGTGATCGCAATCCAACAGAATTTGCTTGGGCGCGGCCAAAGTAACAGAGACACGCTAGAGGTTATGCCTCGAGAAAGGGACAGTGTCGAATGTGTGCATGGAGTTACGGCCAAACCCTTCCTCCTTCCCATCCTACTCCTCTTCCTCCTCTGCCTCCTCCTCCATCATGTTTCTCCCCGACCGCCCTGGCCTGCAGGAGCAATATGCCTCCAGCCTCCGGCCTCCAGGATGCCTCGCCCCAATCGCGGCCCCAGACCTTTGGGCAGGGGCAGGCGGAGGGAGAGACACTGGAAACTGAAACTCCAGAGGGGATAGGGGCTCCTGTCAGATGTCAACGCAAGCGGCGATGTGCTCCTACGCGAGCAGGGCTCCCTAGAACAACACTCGGGGCGACTCATGCCACGCCTGATGGACACTACCTTTGGGCAGCCCCTTCTTCCAGGCGAATTCGTGCAGCCATGGCTGCTTGTTGAGCTTCGAGGGATAGGAGTGGCGTGGGCAGAGGGACGGGAGAGTTCGGAGGCGGAGGGGAACCGGACGGGTAGAGGTGAAAGAGGGGGGGCGGGGAGAGAAGAAGTGTGGGCCGGAGAGGAATTGGGCGAGCAGGAGAATGGGAGGGGCGAGGAGGCAACGGTGGTGGACAGGGGATTGGAGAGGAGGGAGCAAAGGAGAGGCGTTGGGAAGGGGGGCAATGGGGAGGAGGGCGAGGACGGGAAAATTAAAGGAGGGGGATATTCGGGAGAGAAAACAAAAGGACACATTCTCGGGAACTTGGCAACACCGAAGACACTGGCATTTCGGGGCTAACGTGAAGTCGCCACACACCAAAGACCCTGGACCGTGGATGTTTTCCACTTCCTGCTGCTGTTACTGATCTCCTCCTCCTCCTCCTCCTCATCTTCACTCTTCCCCTCCCCTCGCCACAGACGCCGCGCGCGACCACGTCCGCGCACCGCGTCCGTGCTGCTGGCGGGCCGTGCGGAAGGGCCGACGCCTCGACGTAGACCTTGGTGAGGCTCCGAGGTGCCCCTCGCAAGAAGACGCCGGTGATCTCATAAATGCATGCGATCTGCATCGGCCGCAGTGCGACCAGGAGCCAGGGTGCCAACCCGATCCGCCCGTTAGGGTCTGCCCACCCGTCGTAGCCGTTGCGCTCATAAGTGACTTTCAGGCTGACCAGTCGATCGGTGGAACGGCCACCCAGCCAACCAGCCAACCAATCAACCAAATAGGCAACCAACCAACCAAGCAATCACCAAACCAATCACCCAACCAACCAACCATCCAACCGACCAATCAACCGACCAATCAACCGGCCAACCGTGCGGCGGGACCCGGATTCGATCCCCTCGCATTTTGTAGAAGAAGTCTCACGCGGCGGGCCCCAGCCTTATCGTGAATACCGAACATCGCCTGCCTGAAGCAGGCGCGTGGGTCGGTACCGGCGGGGCGCGCTGGGCGCGAAGTGGAAAACAGCCGCGCGCATGGCGCCGGGGCTCGCCGGGCGCAGGGGTCGGTGCTGGCGGGGCGCCCGGGGCAACACGGGTGGATGGAGAAGCAAGATACGGTCACGGATATGATCAAAGTGCGGGGTCCCAGCGGTCGTTCATTGTCACTGGGCGCGTGGAAATTGGGTCCCGCGGAACGATTCGTTGTTACGTCGTTGTTGTGGTTGTTGTTGTGGTTGTTGATGTTGCTGTCGTTGCCGATGTTGTTGTCGTCGTCGTTGTTGTTGTTGTTGGTGGTGGTGGTGGTGGTGTTTGTTTTTTGTTGCCATTGTCGTCGTTTTTGAGTTCTCATGTCTAAATCATAATTATTGTTGGTCCCCCCCCTCCGGTATCCATCTTATTTTTCAATTAAAGTGCTCCATACGGGGCTCGCCCCTTTTTGGGGGGATGAAAAAACACAAGGGACAATGTGGGGTCACCAAACTGTGTCCCTGGCCCTCGGTGTACAACAACAACGGCTCCCGCCGGATACTTCCTCACAACTTATTCCCATATCGCGCTCTCGCGCGGGGCCTCACAATTGTACAGGAATCGCGCTCTCGCGTGGGACTTCCTAGCAATGTATTCAGACGCCGCGCCCTCGACACTCAAGAATCACGCTCTCTCCTTGGACTTTCTTGAGATATACTTGGGAATCGCGCTACGGGGTACATGCAGGACGCACGCTTCAGCAACCCGCCTACTCGACCTGGCCGCCTGGGCCCGCCTTCCCGACCCGCGTGATTGGGTCTACCCGCCCGATCTGCCCGTCTAATTCTGCCACGTGTCTTCTGCTCCTGCCCCCCCTCCTGCTATCCTCTCTCGTGTTCCATCCTCCTCACTCCCCCGTGCCCCTTCCTTACATTCGTCCTCTCTTCCCCTGCCTCATGGGCTGCACGAAATACACGTTGCAGGTGAGCAAGATTACCACCCAAGGGAATACGACCGAAGACGAGGAGGGCGGGTATCGGGGGCTTGGGATACGGTGAGAAACCTTCGATAAGGAATCCAGGGTCTGGAAGCCAATGGAAAACCGATCGTGGACTCGCCATGGATATCACCGCCGCCTTCATCAGATAAAGAACCCTCCAAGGTCTGAAACCTCCTGGGCACGTCCCTTTGAACGCCCCCACCGTATACGTGTTGAATGGCACGCAAGCGGATAAGAGCGACAAGTCCTAAACTGATTGATGTCGTTGCATCCTCATTTCGATTCAGGTGCTTCTCTCGGGGCTCCCACCTTTTTACATACATTACCCTGTGACGTACCCAACCCATCTGTATCAATGGAAACGAGGAGTTGGCCGAAACTTGCATGGACAATCAACTTGATGTGTAAGCTACTTGGGACACGCGCCTATGGCATGATGCGCAGGAGAACCATACAAGAACGAGGGGTGACAGCTACAGGCTCGAAGAGGACATGGGGAATCGGGAACGCAGAGCAGGAGAAAAACGTGCGGGAAGCCAAACCATCAGCACGGCAGCAGCAGAGGGAAGGTGACTGCAGGAGGAAAACAAGGACGAAAGCGGCGTCTAATTTGAGTCAGCGGTGGGTACCCACTGTGCTGTGCCCCTCAGCAGCCCTCGAAAGTGGCGACAGTTTCACAGATCGCAGCCCCCCAGGGATGGCGAGGTCTAATTTGAGTCTGCGGTGGGTACCCACTGTGCTGTGCCCCTCAGCAGCCCTCGAAAGTGGCGACAGTTTCACAGATCGCAGCCCCCCAGGGATGGCGAGGTCTAATTTGAGTCTGCGGTGGGTGCCCACTGTGCTGGGCCCCCCAGCAGCCTCGAAAGTGGCGACAGTTTCACAGATCGCAGCCCCCCAGGGATGGCGAGGTCTAATTTGAGTCTGCGGTGGGTACCCACTGTGCTGGGCCCCCCAGCAGGCCTCGAAAGTGGCGACAGTTTCACATATCGCAGCCCCCCAGGGATGGCGAGGTCTAATTTGAGTCTGCGGTGGGTACCCACTGTGCTGGGCCCCCAGCAGCCTCGAAAGTGGCGACAGTTTCACAGATCGCAGCCCCCCAGGGATGGCGAGGTCTAATTTGAGTCTGCGGTGGGCACCCACTGTGCTGTGCCCCTCAGCAGCCCTCGAAAGTGGAGACAGTTTCACAGATCGCAGCCCCCCAGGGATGGCGAGGTCGAATCTGAATTCCCGAAGGGCGTCACTCCGCTGGCCCCCCCAGCAGCCTTCGAACGTGGCGACACTTTCGCAGATCGCAGCCCCCCCAGGGATGGCGAGATCTGATCTGAATCCCCGTATGACGTCACTCCGCTGGCCACCCCAGCAGCCCTCGAAAGTGGCGACAGTTTCACAGATCGCAGCCCCCCAGGGATGGCGAGATCTAATCTGAATCCCCGTATGACGTCACTCCGCTGGGCCCCCCAGCAGCCCTCGAAAGTGGCGACAGTTTCACAGATCGCAGCCCCCCAGGGATGGCGAGGTCTAATCTGACAGTTCCAGATCGCAAGGGATGGCGAGGTCGTCACTCCCCCCCAGCTGGGCCCTAGTCGAAAGTGGCGACAGTTTCACAGATCGCAGCCCCCCAGGGATGGCGAGGTCTAATCTGAGTCCCCGTAGGGCGTCACTCCGCTGGGCCCCCCAGCAGCCCTCGAAAGTGGCGACAGTTTCACAGATCGCAGCCCCCCAGGGATGGCGAGGTCTAATCTGAGTCCCCGTAGGGCGCCACTCCGCTAGGCACCCCAGCAGCCCTCGAAAGTGGCGACAGTTTCACAGATCGCAGCCCCCCAGGGATGGCGAGGTCTAATCTGAGTCCCCGTAGGGCGTCACTCCGCTGGGCCCCCCCAGCAGCCCTCGAAAGTGGTGACAGTTTCACAGATCGCAGCCCCACCAGGGATGGCGAGGTCTAATCTGAGTCCCCGTAGGGCGTCACTCCGCTGGGCACCCCAGCAGCCCCCGAAAGTGGCGACAGTTCCACAGATCGCAGCCCCCCAGAGATGGCGAGGTCTAATCTGAGTCCCCGTAGGGCGTCACTCCGCTGGGCCCCCCAGCAGCCCTCGAAAGTGGCGACAGTTTCACAGATCGCAGCCCCACCAGGGATGGCGAGGTCTAATCTGAGTCCCCGTAGGGCGTCACTCCGCTCGGCACCCCAGCAACCCCCGAAAGTGGCGACAATTTCACAGATCGCAGCCCCCCCAGAGATGGCGAGGTCTAATCTGAGTCCCCGTAGGGCGTCACTCCGCTGGGCCCCCCAGCAGCCCTCGAACGTGGCGACAGTTTCACAGATCGCAGCCCCACCAGGGATGGCGAGGTCTAATCTGAGTCCCCGTAGGGCGTCACTCCGCTCGGCACCCCAGCACCCCCCGAAAGTGGCGACAGTTTCACAGATCGCAGCCCCACAAGAGAGAAGAGAGGAGGAGGCGGGAGGAGGCGGGAGGAGGAGGAGGTGGAGACCACAATGCTCTATTCAAAACGAGTACCCAACGCAGGAGGGTTGGGAATATGTATATTTTTTAAATTATATAAAAAACAACTACAAGGGGAGGCGAAGTGTCACCAAACTGTGCCCCTGGCTCCCTGTTTACAGCAACAACACCTCCCGCCTCATACTTCCTCGCGGTATATTCCCAACTCGCGCTCTCGAGCAGGACTTCCACACACATTATGCAAACATCGCGCTCTCGCGTGGGACGCCCTTGCAATGTATTCAGGCGCCGCGCCCTCGACACTCAAGAATCATGCTTTCTTTGTGGCCGAACTCACGATGTATTTAGGAATCGCGCCATCGCTTGAGACATCCTCGCGATTCATGCAAGACGCACGCCTGAGCAAACCGTCTGCTCGGCCTGGCCGCTTGGGCCCGCCTTCTCGAACCACCCGTTCGGGTCTACCCGTTCGATCTGCCCGTCTAATTCTGCCACGTGTTATCTGCTCGTAGCCCCCCTCCTGCTATCCTTTCTCGTGCTCCATCCTCCTCCCTCCCCCTTGTTCCTTCCTTCCATCCGTCCTCTCTTCCCCTGCCCTATGGGGCTGCACGAAACACACGCTTCGCGTAAGCAAGATATTCCCCTAGTAGGGGCACGATCGATCACGAAGAGGGCCAGTTTCGAAGGTTTGGAGTCTATGTGTTGAAAAGCACGCGATCAGATAAGAGCGAACATACGTAAACCTGTTGTCGTTGCTGTTGTTGTTGTTGTTGTTGTTGTTGTGTTTTCTATTGTTGTTGTCGTCGTCGTCGAAGTAGTCGTCGTTGTGGTTGTGGTTGTGGTGGTTGTGGTTGTTGTGGTTGTTGTTGGTGGTGTTGCTGTTCTTGTTGTTGCCGTTGTTGACTTCTCACTTCGAAGACAATACATGTTGTTGACCCCCCCTGCCTAGTAAACGTGCTATTTCTTACACTTAGAATGATTCCCCCGGGGCTCGCACTTTTCAAGCATATAAAAAAGGAACGCGAGGTGTTATCAAACTTTGCACTGGCCACCAGGTTTACAATAGCAGCAGCTCCCGCCTGATACTTCTTCACAATGTACTCCCACATCGCACTTTCGCGCAAGACTTCCTCACACTTTATACAAGAATCGCGTTCTCGCCTGGGACGTCCTCGCAATTTATTCACACGCCGCGCCCTCGACACTCACGAATCACGCTGTCGCTTTGGCCGGTCTCACGATTTACTCGGTCGCCTGGGCCCGCCTTCCCGACCCGCCTGTTAGGGTCTATCCGCCCGCTCTGCCCGTCTGGATCTGCCACCTGCTCTCTGTTTCTAGCCCCCCTCCTGCTACTCTCTCTCTCCCTCTCTCTCTCTCTTGTTCCATCCTCCTCATTCCCCTTTGTCTCTTTCTTCCATCCGTCCTGTCTTCCCCTGCCTCAAGGGCTGCGCGAAATACGCGTTGCAGGTGAGAAAGGTCTCCCCCAATGGCGGTACGATCGAAGACGACGAGGGCGGGCATTGAGGGTTCGGTGTATACGTGTTGAATGGCACGCGAACAGGTATGATCGAACAGTCTTAACATGAGTGTTGTTGGTGTTGTTGTTGATGTATGTGTTGTTGTTGCTGTTGTTGCCGTTGCTGTTGTTGTTGTTGCTGCTGTAGTGTTTGTTGCTGCTACTGTTGTTGTTGCTGTTGTTGTTGAAGTTGAGTTATCATATCTAAACAATATTTGTTGTTGGCCCCCTCCCTCTGGGGCGCACTGTTTCTTTTCCAATTGAAATGCCCTTCCCGGGGCTCGTACCCTGTTTCTTAACAGGAAAGTATTGGGTCTCAGAATTGGGTTGTCTGGCTTCCGGTTTACAACTTCAGTGGTTCCCGCCTGATAATTCCTTGCAGTGTATCCCCAAACCGCGCTTTCGCGCGGGACGTCCTCACAAGTTATGCAACTATCGCGTTCTCGCGTGGGACCTCCTCGCAAGTTATTCAGACGCCGCGCCCTCGACACTCAGGAATCATGCTTTCGTTGTGGCCGAACACACGATTTATTTAGGAATCGCGCCATCGCTTGAGACATCCTCGCGATTCATGCAGGACGCACGCCTGAGCAAACCGTCTGCTCGACGTTCGCTTGGGCCCGCTTTCCCGACCCGCCTGGTATGTCTGCCCGTCTGGTTCTGCCACGTGCTTGCTGGTTATATCCCCTCCTGCCACTCTTTTTTGTTTCTCTCTCTCTTTTTTCTCGTGCTCCATTCTCCTCCCCCCCTTGTCCCTTCCTTCCATCCGTCCTCTCTTCCTCTGCCCCACGGGCTGCACGAAATGCACGTTGCAGGTGAATGATATAGACCCCCGAAGGGATACGATCGAAGACGAAGAGGGCGGGTATCGAGGGTTTGGAATATACGTGCTGTTGAATGGCACGCGGTCAGATACGAGCGACCAGTCTTGAAATGATTGTAGGTGTTGTTGTTATTGTTGTTGAACTCTCACTACTGAAGGATCAGTATGGTTGATCCCGCCCCTCGGGTGGCCATTGTGTTTTTTCAATTGAAGTGCTTCCTCCGGGGCTTGCATCCCGTTTTTTATCCAGGAGAATCACGGGGCTCAAACTGGGTTGTTGGCCCCCGGATTACGGATTACAACAACAACGGCTCCCGCCTAAAACTCCCTGTCGCTTTAGCCAGGGCCGCTCCCGCCTGAGACTTCATCGCATTTTGTTCAGGAGTCGCGCTCTCGCTTGGGACTTCCGTACAATTTATTAAGGGATCGCTCTCTCGGTTCTCTGGCGTCGCGCTCTCGCTGGAGATTCGCTTGCAATTTACTCTAAAACCGCGCTCTTGCATTGGAATCCCACCAGCCCTCTGGGCGTTGGTGGTCTAGAGCGATTCCTCTTCCACCTCCCTTCTGTCCTTTCGGGGAGGGGTTTACCCCTCCCCCTACCCCCTCCCCTGGACCTGGACGGGGCGCCCCGCGAGCGGTCAGGGCGTCCAAGATGGCCCAAGATGGCCCCAGAGGGCGTCAGAGAGCCCACTATGAGCTCCAAGATGGCTCAAGATAGCGCAAGGTGCCTCGAGATGGCTCCCAATATGCTCCAAGACGCCCCAATACTGCTCCAAGATGCCAGAAGAGCTCCCCAAGGATGCCCCTAAGAGGCCACACTTCTTCAAACACCTTGGGAAACTCAATGCTATTTGCTTTCTCGCCTTTTCGCTTCCGATGGCCATTCGAGGCCTTAAGATAACTCCCAAGATGGCCCAAGAGAGCCCTAGGAGGGGCCCAAGGGAACCCCATGACGGCCCCAAAAGCGCCCAAAAGCGCTCCAAGAGCGCCCCAAGAAGGCTCAAACAGGCGACTCGGGGGGCTCCCGAAGGGCGAGGCTAATTAAGGAACCCCCCTTCTTTGATCGATGTCTCCCAAGAAGCGCCCAAGAGTCCCCAAGATGGCCCCAAGAGGCGCCCATGAGGCACCCAGGAGGCCCCTAAGAGGACCCAAAGCGGCCCCAAGATGTCCCCCCGAGGCACCCAAGACGCCGAAGAGCCCCCCAAGACCGCCAAGAGACCCTCAACACGTCCCACGAGGCCACCAAGAAACGCCTAAGAGATACCACAAGCAACTCCTAGGGGCATCCAAGAGACCTCTGGCCATTTTGCTTGCTTTCCTTCTCCTGCTCCTCCTTCCTCCTCCTCCTCCTCCTACTCCTTCTCTTTCTCTTCCTTCTCTGCCTCCTCATCCTATTCATCCTCCTTCTCCCCACTCCCTTATCCATCCATCCAGCGTCTTCCTTCTCCTCCCTCCTCCTTCGCACGGTTCGGAAGTCCCCCTCTTTGCTCCCGCACTTCCCTGATCACCCCAACTCGCCTGGACATCGTTTCTGGATGGGCTGGTGGGGGTACTTTTTTTGGTCGCGGCCGCGAGACAAGGGTCAGGCGGCGAAGGCAACGTCCGGGGCACGAACGACGAGCGAGGCTAATTAGCTACAACAGGCAGAGGCCAGCCGGCCCGCTCACAAAGCAGCCGCGAAGCTGAAGGGGAGCTGACGGCAGGGGTATCCTGAGAGCGCGAGCACGTGCACAGACAAAATGTCATGGAATTCGGTGCCTGCCACAGTATGGGACGTGAACCAGGATAACCAAATCCGTCAATCTGAGTGGGGGCAAGTGGGAGGCCAGTGGAGTGAGTCGCCGGTGGGGCGCCAGGCTCCAAACGGGGAACCAAGCGACTGTGAGCCACGCAGTGCGTGCCGGCACGGCGTCAGGCCTCTGAGTGTGGGGGGGGAGACCAGCTGGCGTGGCCAGCGTCGCCAGCGGGGAAGAGTAAGGGGAGCTGCACTGGTGGTAGTGCTGCCTTCTGAAGGACGCCAAACTGAACCGGGGACAAGCGTATCCCCAAGTGAACAGACCTGGCAGCACCTCCCGAGGCACGTGGCGCCTGTGTGAGCAAGGCGTACCGATGCCATTCGGCGATGCGCCTGGGGGAAGCTGCGCTGTGGCAGACACGAGAGCCAACGGACGCCATGTCCTGACCCTGTCCGCCTCTTGGCACTTCCACCCAAGTCTCAGGAGACGCCAACACACACCACGAGAGCCCCCAGGGTCGCAGCTAACCGCCGCTGAAAGTGATGAGCCATACCACGGACAGCGAGGGACACGGGCGGCCCAGGGGAGGGGGGGGCAACAACACCGGCGTCTGTCGGTACGCCTGGCCGGCCCCGGGGCCAAGGGCGGGGGACACCCGCCACGCCCGAGAGGGGAGAGGCGAGGGGGAGCAACGCCCCTCCCCTCGGCCTGGCCCCGAACCCGTGGGTCAGGGGACATGGCCATTCTATTGGCTGCACTGGTGGTAGTGCTGCCGCCTGAAGTACGCCAAACTGAACCAGGGACAACATATCCTCAAGTATACAGAGCTGGCTGTACCTTCCGGGGCACGTGGCGCATGCACCAGCAAAGTGTAACGTTGCCATTGGGTGAGCGACCTGGGGGGAGCTGCGCTGGTGCAGACACGGGCGCCGACGGACGCCATGTCCCGACCTGCCCGAAGCTTGCGCACTTCCTCGCAAGACTCGGGTTCGTCCAACAGCACGCACCACGTGGGCCTCCAGGGTCGCAGCTAACCGCCGTTGAAAGTGGGGAGTCTGGCCACGAACAGCGAGGGACAAGGGCGGCCCTGGGGAGGGGGGGGCAACAACACCGGCGTCTGTCGGTACGCCTGGCGAGCCCCGGGGCCAAGGGCGGGGGACACCCGCCTGGCCCGAAAGCGGAGAGGCGAGGGGAAGCAACGCCCCGCCCCTCGACCGGGCCCCGAACCCGTGGGTCAGGGGACATGGTCATTCTCTTGGGGATACGCGAAGCGTCTAAAATCTAGAATGCCCAGCAATTTGCAACTGCCGCGCTCCCGACGCTCAGGTGCCCAGGGGTCGCGCTCACGCTTTGGACCCCTTCACAGCTTACTTAGGAATCTGGATCTCGCTGCCCTTCGTGGCCCGTGGCAGCCCTTCGTGGCCCCCTCGCTGCTCTTCGTGGCCCCCTCGATGCCTTTCGTGGCCCGCTCGCTGCCCTTCGTGGCCCCGTTGCTGCCCTTTGTGGCCCCCTCGCTGCCCTTCGTGGCCCCGTTGCTGCCCTTCGTGGCGCCCTCGCTGCCCTTCGTGGCCCCCTCGCCGCCCTTCGTGGCCCCGTTGCCGCCCGTCGTGGCCCCCTCGCTGCCCTTTGTGGCCCCTTGGCCCCCTCGCTGCCCTTTGTGGCCCCGTTGCAGCCCTTCGTGGCCCCTCGCTGCCCTTCGTGGCCCCGTTGCAACCCTTCGTGGCCCCCTCGCTGCCCTTTGTGGCCCCGTTGCACCCCTTCGTGGCCCCCTCGCTGCCCTTCGCGGCCCCGTTGCGCCCTTCGTGGCACCCTTGCTGCCCTTCGTGGTCCCGTTGCACCCCTTCGTGGCCTCTTCGCTGCCCTTCGCGGCCCCGTTGCATCCCTTCGTGGCCCCCTCGCTGCCTCCCGTGGCCCCATATATGCATACCCTTCGTGGCCCCCGCGTGTTCGCGCCCGCCGTGGCCCCATATGCGTGCGCATCGTGGCCCGCTGTCGCCCTTCGTGGCCCCCGCGCTGCCCCGTTGCTGCCCTCAGTGGCCCTTTCGTTGCCCTCTGCGGCCCAACATGCGCATGCCCTTCGTGGTCCCCGCTCATTCGCGCCCGTCGTGGCCCCATATGCACGCCCTTCGTGGCCCCGCTCTCGCCCGTAGTGGCCCCCTCGCTGCCCTGCGCGGTCCCGTTGCTAACCTTCGTGGCCCCGTCGTTGCCCTCTGTGGCCCCGCATTATCAGCCCTTCGTGTTCGTGGCCACCTTCCTGCCCTTCGTGGCCCCGCTGTCGCTCTCGTTTTCGCTCTCGCTCGTCGTCGTCGTCGTCGTCGTCGTCGTCGCTCTCGCTCGTCGTCGTCGTCGTCGTCGTCGTCGTCGTCGTCGTCGTCGCAGTCGGTCCCCTGTCCGTCCCTCTTGGGGTCGGGCTGCCGCGATCAGCGCTGCCGCTGGCCAGGCCGACGGTCCGCGGCCGCCCCGCCGCTTGCCGGGGCCTGGCCTGCAGGGAGGAAAAAAAAAGATATCGAGGGTTTGGGAAATACGCGTTGACGGACACTCGAGCAGATAAGAGCGAACAGTCTTAAACTGATTGTTGTTGCTGTTGTGCTTGTTGTTGTTGTTGCTGTTGTATCATGATTACTAACGATTAATGTTGTTGGGCCCCTTAGATCCGCCCTGGCAGTCTCGCCTAGGCGCTGGCTGCATTTCCTCTGAAACCGAGGCTCACGCTCAGGCGTTTCGTTGTTTCGCCAAACCGGCCCCCCAACAACAACAACGCTCTGGCTCGATACTTCCTTTTCTTTACTCAGGCCCGGAATTCTTGCTCGCCGCGGAAGCCGGCTTTCCCACCAAACCAACTCCGGCTCGATACTCCTTTGACTTTTATGCAGGATCGGCGTTTTCGCCTCGGCGCCGAAAGCCGGCATTCCCGCCAAACCAGCGCTCCAACTCGATACTTCCTCGCCATTTACGCAAGATCGGCGGTCTCGCCTCGGCGCCGCAAACGGCCCACCATTACAACAACGGCGCTCCCGCTTGGTACTTCCTAGCGTTTTATTGAATACTGCGGCCCTCGTGTCGGAATCGCCTCTGGGGGGCTTCCAGACATCACTGTGGAGCATTAGTTTGTTATTATTATTGGACCCCCTGAATGCGCCCTAGGGCTGTCGCCTGTGCGCCGATTGCATGTCCTGCGAAGTCGAAACTCACGGGGGTCCCACCATACCGGCCCCCCGAACAAGAACAACAACAACAACAGCAACAACAACAACACCAACAACAACACCAGCAACAACAACACCAGCAACAACACCAACAACAACAGCAACAACAACAACAGCAACAACAACAGCAATAACAGCAACACCACCACCAACAACGACAGCAAACACCAACAACACCAACAACACCAACAGCATCATCAACACCAACATCATCACCACCAAAATCAACAACACCAACAACAACAGCAATCACATCATCAGCAGCAACAACGACCACGTCAACCACACCAACAACACCAACAACAACAGCAACCGCAACAGTAACAGCAACAGCAACGGCAACAACACAAACAACAACAACAACAACAAC
The DNA here is from genome assembly GCA_963575745.1 of Prorocentrum cordatum. Classification (NCBI taxonomy): domain Eukaryota; class Dinophyceae; order Prorocentrales; family Prorocentraceae; genus Prorocentrum; species Prorocentrum cordatum. The sequence continues at coordinate 106,341 of CAUYUJ010017216.1, forward strand.
AACAACAACAACAACAACAACAACAACAACAATTACTAGCACGTGGGGACACTCCGTTCTCACCAGTGCCAGGGTTTTCATAGGAGGCGGGCAATACCCCCACTTTGTGGGGGGGCCGGTTCAAGCTCTACCAAATTTCCAAACGACTCTTCGCCACCACCCACACCCAGCTTCCCGCCCTATGACGTTCGGACACTTCACTTCGTGGCATGCGGACGACCGTGGCTACTATTCAGGGCCCCGCGGCCGACGACGACGGCGTGCGCGCGCGAAGAAAAAACGAATGTGTCCCGCATGGTATTATTTGACAGGGATGATGGCCCTGGCAGGTGCGCAACCGTTGTTGCAGAAGTTCGAAAAAGTTGCTCGCAAAAGCCCGTTTGACAGAAATGTTTAAAAAGTGTTGGGTTTCCTACGAATCCGCAAGAGCGCGCGGGATGAAATTTTGACATTTTTTTGTTGAAAAACCATTGGTTTTTTGATGTTTTTATGTTAAAATCGCTACGAACACTAAGGTTTTGGAAGGATTTCGTCTTGCGCGCGCGAATGTCCACTTTACCTTATTTTTTGCAAGGGATTCTTGAAGTTTGGTTATGTTAGAACAAGAAATGTCCACTTTAGCTTATTTTTTGCAAGGGAAAACGGGGGACAACAAAACAACCGGATCCGGACACCCACGTTTTGCCTGAGACTTCCTCACGAAAATGATGAAAATGTGGCTGCGGCCTAGGCGCGGCGAGGGGGCCGCGCACCAGGGGTCCCAACAATAATTATTCTTTAGAAGAAATAATGTTCAACAACAACAACAACAACAATCACTTTACCCGAACGCTCCGTTTCTCACCAGTGCCAGGGTTTTCATAGGAGGCGGGCAATACCCCCACTTTGTGGGGGGGCCGGTTCAAGCTCTACCAAATTTCCAAACGACTCTTCGCCACCACCCACACCCAGCTTCCCGCCCTATGACGTTCGGACACTTCACTTCGTGGCATGCGGACGACCGTGGCTACTATTCAGGGCCCCGCGGCCGACGACGACGGCGTGCGCGCGCGAAGAAAAAACGAATGTGTCCCGCATGGTATTATTTGACAGGGATGATGGCCCTGGCAGGTGCGCAACCGTTGTCGCAGAAGTTCGAAAAAGTTGCTCGCAAAAGCCCGTTTGACAGAAATGTTTAAAAAGTGTTGGGTTTCCTACGAATCCGCAAGAGCGCGCGGGATGAGATTTTGACATTTTTTTGTTGAAAAACCATTGGTTTTTTGATGTTTTTATGTTAAAATCGCTCCGAACACTAAGCTTTTGGAAGGATTTCGTCTTGCGCGCGCGAATGTCCACTTTACCTTATTTTTTGCAAGGGATTCTTGAAATTTGATTATATTAGAACAAGAAATGTCATTTTATAGTGTTTTTTGCAAGGGAAAACGGATTACAACAACAACAAAACCCGGATCTGGATCACATCGTTTTACCTGAGGCTTCCTCACGAAAATGATGAAAATGTAGCTGCGGCCTAGGCGGCGCAGGGGGGGCGTGCACCAGGGGGCCCAACAATAATTATTCTTTAGAAGTAATAATATTCAACAACAACGCTCCCGTTCGATACCTCTTCCTTTTTTACTCAAGCCCGCCTCGGATGGCCTTAGGAAAGTTCCGAAAGAGCGAAATCAACTGCGGCCCTTCCCGACGTGATGCGTGGTCCTCTTGGCCTCTTCTCCTCTTCCTCATCCTCTCTCCTTTTCCCTCGTCCTCCTCTTCCTCCTTCTGGAGAGCCTCGTCCTCCCTGCCTTTGCCTTTTCGTCTTTCTGCGCAGCTTCGGGCCTTGCGCGGACCATGGAGGGCGCGCAGGGATGACCACGGAGGATTTATCGTCAGGCTGACTGGGCGTTGGGACGCCGCTATGACAGTCTTCGTGAGGACGCGTGGACATCGTGTAAGCCGTGGGAACGACGACGACGATGACGACGACGACCACGACGACGACGACGTCGGCGGCGACGACGACGACGACGACGACGAAGATCCCGACCACGACCACGACGACGACAACGGCAGCGGTGGCGGCGGCGACGACGACGACGGCGAAGCGGCCTGTTTGAATTTTTCCTGCGACCGTGGGTTAGCCCGGTGAGCCGGGGAAGGAGCCTCCCCCTTTTTTCCTCGCGAAGCAGGGCGCGGGCAAAGGGATTTTGAAGGCGATGTGCTTTCCGAGCAGGTATTTTGGAGTTCCTCGGAAAAGGTGCTCGCGAGACCTCTTTGGGCGGGAATTCTGGGTGTGGGTATATGGGACCCACATGCGCCAAGAAAATAACTCCCCAGGATGGGGATAGTTATCATGATGTATGCATGTGGCATGTGGAAACGTGGCGCATGAGGGCAAAATGATTGTTGTTGCGGTTGTTGCGTTTTCCTTTCTAAGAATAACTGTTGGCCCCCCTCTGCGCGGTAACTGCTGTATTTGTCAATGAAGGTGCTTCTCCCTGGGCTCGCACCCTGTCTTTTAATTTAAAAAGGAAGGCGAAGGGTCACCAAACTGGGCCCCCAGCCCTTGGTTCAGAACAACAGTCGCTCCCGTTTGATACGTCCTTATAATCTTTAGTTTTTGTCATGTTAGACAAAACGTGAATCGAACTCCCGCGTGAGACCTTCTTTCAATTTATTCAGACGCCGCGCCCTCGACACTCAGGAATCACACTGTCGCTGTGGATTTCTTCACGATTTATTTGGGGATCGCGCTGTCGCTCGAGACTTCCAATTCATCCAGGGCGCACGCTTTAACAACCCGCCTGCTCGATCTAGCCGCTTGGGCCCGCTTTCCCGACCCGCCCGCTAGGGCCTACCCGCCTGATCTGCCCGTCTGGTTCTGCCATGTGCTTTCCCAAACTACACCGTATGAAAACTACTCTCCTCTCTCCCCTGATGACGTCCAGAAGATGTCCGGCACCCCTGCGCGTACTTAATTATACACGCAAGATTTCCGGGAGTTGGATGTTCGCTTTTTTTTTTTGTTTTCAAAACGTAGCTCCCGCTGAAACGCTGGCCCCATTTTCGGGCTTCTGCTCGTTCCGAATCGTGTTCCCGCTGCAACGTTGGCCTCATTTCCGCGCTTCCGCTCGTTCCGAATCGCGCTCCCGCTGCAGCGCTGGCCTCATTTCCGCATGTCTGCTCGTTCTGAATCGTGCTCCCGTTGAAGCGTTGGCGTCATTATTTCCAATGCCATGCCATGGCATGGTTTTCGGTCCTTCCAAATAGGCTCCGATATCTAAAACATGCCACCCCCCCGGAACAAAACCATCGGAAGTGATTACACATTCGGTGTCGATTCGTTGACTGTCTGGGCCGCAGAAGCCCCCCCCCGCTTTGGGGCGGCGCCACGCCATGCTATGTCATGCTACGCACTGATTTTCAGCACCATGCTATGCCATGCAATGCTATGCCATGCTACGACATCCGATTGTGCGAATAGAGAGGAGATCAACGCCATGGTAAAGGATGGGAGGGAGGGGTAAGGCGTCAGATATGACGCAAACGCACCTAGCTTGGCTCCTGGACCCTTCTCTTGCTACTCTCTCTCGCGCTCCATCCATCTCCCTCCCCATTGCCCCTTCCTTCCATCCGTCGTGTCTTCCCCTGCCTTAGGTGCTGTACGAAATGCGCGTTGCAGGTAAGACAGATGTACCCCCAAGAAGGGTACGATCGAAGACGAAAAAGGCGGGTATCGAAAGGTTTGGCCTTCACGTGTTGAACGGCACGCGAGCAGATAAGAGCGAACAGTCTAAAATGTGTGTTGTTGTTGGTGGTGCTGTTGTTTTTTTGTGGTTGTTGTCGTTGTTGTTGAATTCTCACTTCTAAATAATAACTGTTGTTGGTCCCTCCTCCCCGGTTGTCGTTTACGTTTTTACAATGGAAGTGTTTGTCCCTGGGCCACCACCCTATTTTTACAAGGGGAAACGACGGGTCACCAAACTGCGCCCCGTGGCGCCCCGTTTACAGCAACAGCGGTTCCCGCCAGATACTTCCTCACGATGTATTTCCAAAGTCGCGCCCTCGCGCAGGACTTCCTCACAATGTGTACAGGAATCGAGCTGTCGCCTGGGACTTCCTCGCAATTTTTCCTTCGACCATCAAGAATCACGCTCTCATGAGTGATTGTTTTATGATTTACTTGGGAAAAGCGATATCGCTCGAAACGTCTTCGCGATTCATTCAGGGGGCACGTTTCAGCAACCCGCCTGCTCGACCTGGCCGCCTGGACCTGCCTTCCCGACCCGCCTGTTAGGGCCTGCCCGCCCGATCTGCCCGTCTGGTTCTGTCGAGTGTTTTCTGCTCCGAATCCCCCTCCTGTTACTCTTTCTCTTTTGAGTGCTCCATCCTCCTCCCTTCTGCGTCCATGCGTCCTGTTCTCCCCTGGCCGTAGGGGCTGCGTGAAATACACGTTGCAATCAAGAAAGGTATACCCCCAAAGGGTGTACGATTGATGACGAAAAGAGCAGGTATCGAGGTTCGGCATGTACGTGTTGAATGGCACGCGAGCGAATAACACAAAAACGATATCAACCATGTTGCTGTTGTTGGAATCTCAAGCCAGAAGAATAATTATTGTTGATTCCCCTTTTCCAAAAACTATTGTTTTTTGCGTATTGGCATGCCCCTCCCAGGGCTCGCAGCCGGATTCCGATCAGAGAAGAATTGAGCCTCAAACTAAGCCGCGGGCCCCCGAGTTACAACAACGACGGCTCCCGCGTGATACTTCCTCACAATGTATTCCAAAATCGCGCTCTCGCGCGGGACCTCCTTGCGATTTATTCAGACGCCGCGCCCTCGACATTCAGCAATCACGCTTTCGCTGTGGATTTCCTCGCGATCGCTTTGGGAATCGAGCTGTTGTTCGAAACGTCCTTTTAATTCATGCAGGACCCACGCTTCAGCAACCCGTCTGCTCGACCTGGCCGCCTGGGCCTGCCTTCCCGACCAGGGTCTACCCGCCCGATCTGCCCGTCTGGTTCTGCCACATGCGTTCTGCTCCTAGCCCCCCTACCCTCCTCCCTCCCCATTGTCCTTTTCTTCCATCGGTCGACAGGCGAACGAGGAAATTTCTCGAGGCGAACGAGGACAATTCCAGAGGCGAGCGAGGATTTGTCCCTCCCGAACCAGGAAATTTGTCTGGGTCAAACGAGGAACGCGAGCGGACGCGAACGAGGCGAACCAGGCATTTTTTGTCAGCGGGGCGAGGAAATAGGCAAACGCGCACCAAGGAAAAACCAGGAAGCCTGCTGAGCGAGAAAATGCCGACGACACCATTTCGCAACCCATCCGGCCCGACGACCAACGAAGAACCCGCCGAGAAAACTCAAAATAGAGCCTTCAAGTCGGAACAGGTTGGAGAGCCGGAAGGACAGGGCAGAGGACGAGGAGGTGGAGAAGCAGCAGCAGCAGCAGCATAAGTACGAGGAGCAGGTGAAGGCAGGAAGGGGAAACTGGAGCAGGAGGAACAAAAAGGAGGAAGGATGGTCACCCTTGCGCGCTGAATAGCAGGAAACGCGCGAACACACACACACACACTCACACACACACACACACATACACATACACATACACATACACATACACATACACATACACATACACATACACACACACACACACACCCTGGGCCAATCTCCAGATAATTTGCTCGCGGGCCCCGCGGAGAGCCCAGAGCAACCGCGGGAGTCGCCGCCCCAAACATCCCCCCGCCCTGGTTTTGAAAACTGCATGCCTGGCGAGACCTTCCAGGCGAGGCAGAGCTTTCATATCTAGGGCGCCAGCCGTTTGAGGCGGTAACGCGGCGATGCGTCTTTGAGATGGGCCGAGGTCCATCCCCCTTCCCATATTCCAGTCGCTTGCATACCTGATGACGCCTCCTATCAGTTTCAGCTTCCCGCTTGACGGCGACGCCCCCCGCCAGGCAGAGCTTTCATGTTGAAGGCATTGTCCGCCGTTCCGCCGCTAGTCCGCGGCCCGATCCTAAACCCGAACCCTGACCCCAACCCATCACCCGAACCCAAAAACCGCAACCGAACCCTAGCCCTGACCCTTCCCTAAGAAGTACACGCCTATAACAATTTAAGCACTGGGATCCCTTGCGGGCCCCCTTCGGCGCCCCCCACTTTCCCTTGTTAAAAATACGGCGTTGTGCCCATGCGGACGGGATCCACTGCAAACATAAAAATTCCCACGCGTGCGGCCCGAACCCCTTGCAACAAAATACCTCGCGGAGCACATGGGCCCCTCCCAACTTGTGCGATCTCTATCGGCAAATTCCAGCCCGAGCACGCCTGCGCATGTTTGTGCTCCAGGCGCCCCCAGGCGCTCGCCAGGCGTTTCGCGGGCGTCCCCGGGCGCGGCTCAGGCGCGGCCCAGGCTTTCCTCCCAGGGCCCCCAAGCGCCCCCACACGTTCCTGGCGCTCCTGCGCGCCCCCCAAGGGGCCCCAAGCGTCGCCGAGCGCGAACGTCGCTCATGAAGAGACGAGACGAAACGCGCATGTCCGCCGGCAGGCGGGCCCCCTAGGAACGGTGCGGTCGGGCCCGGGCTTGGTCAGCTGTTGGCGTAAATCACGTAATCAGATCCCCAAGGGTTCCATCGTGTCTGGTTTTCAGCAACTTCCAACCACGTCTAGGTATCGTCACCAGTGGTAGCTTGTAGAAGTTGTGATATGTCGTCGCGCCACCTCCCTCGTTGTCGTCCTTGTCTGCGTAACGCTGGTCTGGCGTCGTGGAGATGGGGCTCTCGCGCCGCGGCAAGTCTCGTCCATCTGAGGCGGGCTTGTGCTGCGATTCGCCCTGCCCACCGCCATGTGCGCCCATGGCCGAGGGGCGGCCTGTCGTCCACTTTGAAACGCGTCGCGAGATCCATGGCTGCACGGGTAGCTCTGCGAATAAAATCCTCCCACGGTTCTAGATTGGAATCGTATTCGACGGTGTTGCTGTGAGTTTGTGTTGTGGTGTCGTTGGTCCTCGTGGTGCCGCTCGAGCTCGCGCTGTCGTCGTGCTGGCCAAGATCGGGGTTGGCGTCGATGCCGGTGTCGGTGCTGTGTCTTGCTGGTCCTTTCCAAGAAAAACAAACTCCCCTTCCCCCGTCATTATCCGTTCTCCTTTTCGCATTGCCATGTGCAAATGATTCTGCACCGTCGCCCATCCTAAATCCAAGGGGGGCTGATATCGCCCCCCCCTCCGACGCCATCTTCTGCAGCGCATATTACGCGCGCTTGTTCATCAAGAATCATCAGTTTTCGAGAATGTCTTGCAAACAGTGGGGCGACGTGCACGCGCGCGCGTCGTCGCGCGCGCATGCCGCAATCTTTCAAATACCTGGGGTCCATGCGCATGTGAAAATCGAGTGTCCAAAACACATTAAACACATGGTTTCGCAACGCGGATTCTCCCCAGGAGAAAACTCGCGAGCGCGCTCTTGCGAATTCTAACCATGGTCTTCCAGAATTTTGATAAGATGCTACCAAACGGGCTTCGCGCGCGCTCGCGTCGAAATCGTTTGAACGCCCTTGCGCGCGCGCCGTCGCGAGAACACTTTGCAACGAATGTGTCGAAATGCACGCGCGCGCGCCGTCGCGCGCGCGTGCCGGAACCAGTCAAAACCTTAGGTTTCGAAGCGATTTCAAAACCGAAAATCCCTGGCGCATATAGAGGACCTGCGGTTTCGCAACATCAATATGCAAACAAAGCGTGCGCTCGCGCTCTTGCGAATTCTCGAGGAAACCATAGGTGTTTCAACGTTGTCATTGGATTCTGACACACGGGCCTCTCGCGCCGCATGCCGAAATCATGCGCGCGTCCTGGCGCGCATGCTTGGGGGGGGAGGGGCGCCATCCGTGACGAATAAAATCACGCGGGCCACTCTCGCGCGTCGGCCGCGCGCGCGACGTGCACTTTCCAGAACCTTCATCGCCGACGCGATGGCGCCGTCATCGTCGTCGGCGCGATCAGCATCAACGCCCGCGCTGGCTGCGCTGTCGTCGTTGTCGACATCGTCGCCAACATCGCCGCTACCATCGCCGCGTCTACCCTTGTCGACGTTGCCATGTTGCCGCGCCCGCCCAAGTCGGCGAGTCGCACTGAAGTGCCCTGCTGGGATGTGCCCAGCGGTCAACGCCGCCGCGGCCGCGTCGGTCGCGCCAAACTAGCTGGCCGCTGCGCGCGCGCTCGGGTTGGCGCGGCCGCAGAGATGGACCAGCCAACGCCAAGCACCCATCGCAATCGCCGCCGCGCGTGTTTTGCAAGCCACTTCGCGGGCGGGCGGGCGAGGCAATTGCGCGAGCTGTGGAGTTGACGACTCATTGCAAACAGGAATCACCCCAACCCTAAAGCCTAACCCTCAACCCTAACCCCAACCCTAAAGCCGAACCCTAAACCCGAAACCCGAACTCCTCATAGTGAGGACAGGCAGGAGCAGAAGCAAACACCATTGATGTGAAACCGTCCTGAACTGAAATCATAGAAACGGTCGCGGCCGAACGCCGCGCCCGCCCGCGCCGCTCCTAACTCTCAAAAACCCCCGCTTGACGGCGACGCCCCCCGCCTGGCAAAGTTCAATTTTTAGAACGAGGTCCGCGATTCTGCCGCTGGCCCGACGTCCTATCAGGACCCCTAGCCCTAAACTAGAACCCTGACCTCAACCCGGGTCCGAACCCCTAACCCAGACCCCCTGCCCTAAGCCCCGACCCAAGCCCCTGGCCCGAACACTCGCCCTCAACACTAAACGCTTCGAACTAAGCAAATGTAAAATTTTAAACCCTGAGATCCCTCGCGGGCCCCGCTTCGGCCGCCCCTTCGGCGCCCCCCACTTTCCCTTGTGAAACATACGATGTGTTACCCATGCGGCCGGAATTCCTTCGCAACAAATGCGGTTCCCCATGCGTGTGGTCCGAATCCATGGGAAGAAGTGCACGTGGGCCCCTCTCAACTCGTCTGATCCCTATCAACAAATGCAATCCCGAGCGCGCCTGCGCGCGTTTGTGCCCCAGGCGCTCCCAGGCGCTCGCCCGCCCCATTCCCATGTGTCCCCGGGCGCGGCTCAGGCGCGGCCCAGGCAGTCCTCCCTGGGCTTCCAAGCGCCCCCAAGTCACTGGCGCTCCTGCGCGCCCCCCTGGAGGCCCCGAGCGCCGACGAGCGCGAACGTCTCTCATGGCCCCCCCCGGCAACGCGCGAAGCCGCGCAGCACGTCGCCAATGCGCCGGCAACCTGCTGTGGTGAGCTACCCACTGGTCGCTTCGATCCCGCGCCGCATCGCCGCCGCGTCGGGCTGAGACGCTTCGCAAGCACTGCGCATGACGCATCGCGCGGATATCCTCGACGCGTTGAGTTCTGTATGTAATGGGTCACGGGTGGGTGGGATGCGTCCAGCGGGCTTCGAATAGAAGCCTATGGTCCTTGGCCCTAACCCGAAACCCTAATTCACTGTTCATCATTAATCTACAACCCCTCCCCCAGGTGACTGGGGCCCGACCAGGCACCGTGCCGGCGCCATGCCGACCCGCCCCCCGCCATCCCTGTCAAAAAACAATGCCTTCACGTTTGGAGCGTGCGCGGCCAGCCCGACGCGTCCCTGCCCCGCCATCCCTGGCAGAAAACAATGCGAAGTATTTTGGGGCGGAGTCTTGAATCGCGTTCGCGAAGCCCGCAAGCGCGTTGCGTCGTTCCTGACAGGGGCGGCGGGGGCGCCAGCGCATTCCCTGCTGCGCGCGGGGCCACCATCCCTGGCAAACAAAACGCTGCAACGTGCACCTCGCGGCTAAATCTGGGTCATGCGCGGCCACCCCGCGATCGCTGTGAAGTGGTTCTTGACGAGGGCGGCAGGGGCAGGGGCGCGTAGCCTGCTGTGCGCAGGCCCACCGGACACAATGATGGGCATCGGTTTTCGACAGGGATGGCGGGTGCCGGCATGCTTCTCGATGCGTGCTGCCACACGCGCACGCGCACCTGGCGCACTCCGCGCGTGCCCCGAACGCAGCGCACCTGGCGCGGCTGGAGTGTGCGACGTACCTGGCACACTCGGAGCACGCGGCGCATCTGGCGCACCAGGCGTGCCTGGCACGCTCGGGCCCCAAGAGTGCCTGGCGCGCGTGGCGCTCCCGGCGCGCGTGGCGCACCTCGCCCAAGCGTCGCGCGCCTGAGGTCGGCTTTGGTTCCCGGTAGCTGCCCATCCACAGGCGACCGCTGAGTGCTCAGGCTCGGGTGTTATTTACGTGTATGGGGGGGCGGGTGGGAGTAGGCTTGGCGGTTGGCGGGCGGGTGGGTAGCTTGGCATTCACGGGTGGGTGGCTTCTCCTCAACCCTAACCCCTACCCTGAACCCTAACCCCTTCAGCCAAAATCGCTGCTCCCTATTAGTAAACACCCCCTCCCCCACCTGGCCGGCAGCCAACCCGGAACCGCGCGCCCCCCCCCCGCCATCCCTGTCACCAAAACAACACCATACAAAAATGCACATTACGGGGCCCACCCTGCCAACGCCCTCTACAATCTCTGTCAACAGAACACTGCAAAGTGCACCTTGCAGCAAAATCTGGACAGTGCGCTGGCGCCCTGTGAGCACGTGTTGACAAAAATAGCGGGGCACCCTTAGCGAGGCCGCTTTGTGCAAGACCACCATCCGTGTCAAACACAATGCAAAATGCACGTTGCGACATCGCCTTGGGCATCATGCTGGCCACCCGCGATCGCTTTGTAATGTTTGTTTTACAGGGGTGGCGGTGGTGCCCGCATGATGACGCTTGCTGTGCGCAGGCTCAGAACAATGCTGACGCCCCCCCCCCCACATCAGCACCTGGACCATGCGGACGGGGGGGCATCACGCTTTTTAAAAGATGGCACGCCAACCGCATGTGGAGCCCGCGGCGAGCGTCGCGCACCTGGCGTCCGCTTTGGTTCCCAGTGGCTGTCCATCCAGTGGCGACCCCTGGCTATGCCGAGACTCGGATGCCACTTATGTGGTGGGAGGGCCGGTGGGAGTGAGCTAGACGGCTTGCGCGCGGGGAGGGTGTCTTAACCCCAAACCCTTGCCCTCGCCCTTGCCCCTGTCTAACCCTAACCTCTAACCCTAATCCTGGCCCCGCATCTGAACGTGCAACCCTAGCCCCCAGTCGCTCGTCGCTCGTTCGTGGACGCGGGGGCTGCCGAGAACACGAATCGGAATTCGTTCGCGCGTGTGCGGGCGTCGTCGTTGTTGTTGTCGCCCCCGTCGTCGCCGTCCCCGTCGCCGTCTTCGCCGGCGCCGCCGGCTCCTGTCGGGCGTTTTCTGCGGTGGCTCAGTCGGTCCGCCCCGCGGCCCGCGAGCTCCCGCGGCGGTGTGCGGGAGGTTCTCGCAGGCGGGTCGGATCGGACGGGCGGACCCTGATGGGCGGGTCGGGTCGGGCGGGCGGGGCGTTAAAATGCGGGGCGCGCGCGCGAGCGCGCGCGAACCCAAGCGGGCGGAGCGGGTGGACTCCGACGGGCGGGTCCGGGCGGGCGGACCCTAGCGGGTTGACCGGGTCGGGCGGGCGGGGCGGTGAAGTGCGGGGCATGCGCGAGCGAGCACGCGCGAACCATTGCGGGCGGGTCGGGTCGGGCGGGGGGGGCCCTAACGGGCTGGTCGGGTCGGGCGGCGAAGCCTGGGAAACGACAGAAATGCTGCGCTCAAAGCCCTGAGTTCGAAAACTTCCGCAAAGAGCGCGCGCCCGAACGCGCTCGCAGTTATGAAATCTAGGACAAGCGCAGAGAGCCCAGAGCAAGCGCTGGAGTCGCCGCCCAAAGCCCGCCGCCCTAGTCTTGAAAACTTCATGCCCAGCGAGACCGTCCAGGCGAGGCATCGATCTCAAATTTTGGAAGCCAGCCGTCCGGGGCGGTAGCGCGGCGATGCGTCGTTGAGTAGAGATCGGCCCAGGGCCGCCCCCCTCCTAGATTCCATTCGCGCGCATGCCTGATGACGACCGACAAGAGGAAAGGTAGCAGCTGAAGCCGCTCCAGAACAAAGAGCTACGCGGCGCTGGATTGCACAAGCGGCTGAGCGCCTTGTAAATTACCAAAACCCTCACCAAGAAACAAACTCCCCGTTCGACAGAAAATCTTCGTTCGACGTCCTCGGTTTTCCCCCATTCGACCCTATAAAAATTGCCCGTTTGACCCGGGACAATTTTCCCGTTCGCGCACAGAGTTCCTGGTTTCCCTGTGGATTCCCTGGTTGGTCTTTTAACCATTTCCAACTGTTCTCTTTTCCCCTGCCGTAGGAGCTGCACGAAATACGCGTTGCGGGTAAGAAAGATATGCAAATTGTGGTTCTCTCGCCTTTTCGGTTTTCCGACGCCCCCAGGCGGCCCAAAGGGCCAGGAATATTGCCTCCAGACGGCCCAAGAAACTCCCAGGAGGCCCCCAAGACGGCCTAAAGGGGCCCAGGACGGCCCAAAAGGCACCCAAGAAGGCCCCAAGATGACCCCAAGGGGCGCAAGAGTGGGACCACGAACCGAAAATTCGATTCTTCCGCCTCAGCAAAACTCCGAAACGTTCTAAGAGGCGCCCAAGAAGCCCCAAGAGGCCCCCAAGAGGCCCCAAGAGGCCCCCAAGAGCAAGCGGCCCCCAAATAGCCCCCCTGGGCCTCAAAACTGTCTCCAAGAGGCCTCCGAAAGGACTCGCACGAGGTCCCAACGAACATCCACGAAGTCGCAGACCCACAACCCAGGCAGGGTGGTGGAATGGGCCGAAGGCCATACATCCGCCGCCCCCTGTCGATTCATCTCAGGGGTGCCTGGCGTGCCAAACTATATGGGTTTTGGTTTGGTTCTTTTTCCAAAAGAACTCCCCCTGGGGCTTCGGCCCGTCCCGCCGGCCACCCGGAAGAGGTGGTTGACATCACCAGAAACGGCCGTTTCGCTCCGGACTTCCTCAACAAATCGCGAAGATGGCCCAAGATGGCCTGCAAGATACCTCCAAGACAACCAAGATGGCTTCCAAGACGGCTAAGATGGCCCCAAGAAGCATCCAAGACGGCCCAAGACGGCCCCAATATGGTCTAAGACGGCCCAAAAGGCCCGCAAGAGGCCTCCAAGACGGCCCAAGAGGCCTCCAAGAGTTCCTCCAGGAAGGCCCGACGAGGCCCAAATCGTTGATTTTCCATAGGGTTTTGAAGGATTTTGGCATTTGCGCCTTTTCGGCTTTCCGACGGCCCGTGACGGCCCCAGAGGCCGCCAAGGTCGCCCCAAGATCGCCCAAGAGGCCTCCAAGATGGCCTCATGACGGCCCAAGAGGCCCCCAAGACGGCCCCAAGAGGGCGCCAAGACGGCCCAAGAGGCCTCGAAGACGCCCAAGATGGCCTCTAAGACTGCCCTGAAGCACCCCAAGAGGGCCCCAAGTCGGCCCAGAAAGGCCCCCGAAACGGCTTCCGACGGCGTCAGACGGGCTAGGAGCTCACCAAGATGGCCGAAGGTGGCTCGCACCTGGCCCAAGACGGCCCAAGAGGCCTCCAAGAGGGCCTCCAGGAAGGCCAGAAAAGGCCGAAAAGAGTGACTGTCCTAAGGTTTTTGACGGATTCTGACATTTGCTTCGTTTCGGCCTTCCGACGGCCCGATATGGCCCAAGAGCTCCCAAAGATCGCCCAAGGATCGCCCAAGAGGCCTCCAAGATGGCCCCAGAATGGCCCAAGAGGCGCCCAAGACAGCCCCAAGAGGCCCCCAAGACGGCCCAAGAGGCCTCCAAGACGCTTAAGATGGCCTCCAAGACGGCCCACAAGCCCTCCAACCCCACAGGCCCGAAAGAGTCAAAATGGCCTCCAGGCGGCCAAGATCCTCTTCAAGATGCCCACGTGTTCCCCGAAGGCTCTCCAAACCGATTCGGGGAACACATGGTCCGATAGCTTGGCAGGTCTGGCCTCAACGTTCGGCCACATAGGCGCTTACACAAAGGCAGGGGGCGGCGGTGATTCGCCGTAGGCGTCTTCGATAATTGTTGTTGATCCCCCCCTCCGGTGCACATTGTGTTTTGTTCAGTCGAAGTGCCCCACCCGGGGCTGGCACCCTGGGAAACTCTTGAGCTTCAGACTGCGCCCATGACCCCCGACAAACGACAGCAACGGATCCCGCCTGATACTTCCTGACAATTTGGCCAGGAATCACGCTCTCGCTGTAGGCACTACGATTTACATGGAAGTCGCCCTATCGCTAAAGACTTCCTCGCGATTCATACACGACTGGCGCTGCAACGACCCACCCGCTCGACCCCGCCGTCTATGCCCGCCGGCCCGACCCGCCCGTTAGGGCCGCCCGCCCGACCAGCCCGTCTGCTTCTGCCGCTTGGTTTTCGTGCTACTTATCCCCCTCCCTGCAAATCTCTCTTATGCTCCGTCCGTCTCCGTCCCCGTTGTCTCTTCCCTCCTCCCTCCCTTCTCCTGTTTTGGGGGCTGCGCGAACTACGTGTTACACGGTGCAGGTAAGGAGTATATACCCCCGGAGGGGGAGAGGACTGGTATCGAGGGTTTGGGATATACGTGTTGAATGAATCGCGGGCAAGTAAGAATGAACACTGTTAAAACGATTGTTGTTGTCGTCACCCTCGCCCGCAATCCCCCTCGCGACCCACCCGCGACCCATTCCGCGACCCACCCAGCGAGCCACCCCGCGATCCACCCGTGACCCACCCGCGAGCCACCTGCGACCGACGCGCGACCCACCCGCATTGCTTTGACGGAACGATCGGTGCGTGCGGCGGTCTCGTTGTACAATGTGTCAAAGGCCGGCGCCTGCGGCGGGCCTCATCAGAGCCTCGCAGACTGCCGACGAGCCTGCCGCCTCCTCACTCTTATCCGCATTTGCGGGTGCATAGCACATGTAATTAAAGCGGTTGTGACTCTTAACTGAGGAGGGAGGAGAAGGAGGAGGAGGAGGAGGAGGAGGAGGAGGAGGAGGAGGAGGAGGAGGAGGAGGAGGAGGAGGAGGGAGGAGGAGGAGAAGGAGGAGGAGGAGGAGAAGGAGGAGGAGGAGGAGTGTTTTCTCGGATTTGCGTTGGCTCCTCACCCGAAGAGGGCGCGCCGCGGCGTCTCCGGCGGCGCTCCCGACCCCCGAGCGCCCCGCCTGCTGCGCGGCCCGCTCGGGCCACGCCGCGTCCTCGCCCCGCCTCTCCAGCAGCAGCCGCCGCACCGCGCACTCTACCTGGCCGCCGCTCCTCCTCCTGGCCGCCTCGTCGAGCTGCTACGGCTCCAGCTCCAGCTCCAGCTTCACCTCCTCCTCCCCGCCCTCCTCCTTTTCCTCCTCGTCCCCGCCCTCCTCACGCCCCTTGCACTTGATTCTGTTGTAATTGCTGTCTGTGCCGGCTGAAGATGAGCCGTTATCGAGTTCTGTCTCCCCTTCCCTTGGGGGTTAGGCATCCATCAACGACGGAGCTGTTGCGTTTTTCCTTGAAGCAAAGGCAGTATATGAACTTAGGCACAGAGGCCTGCAAATTACGCCAGCAAGTGCACAAGTGGAATGAAAGGAAAGTCATGTGTAGGTCCCATGTGGGCTTGGAGTATGCGCGCTCCTGGGAGTGGGGGTGGCGTGATCAAGATGATCTGTCTCCTCCTCCTGCTCCTCCACCTCGCGCCCCGCTTCTGCAAACGGAGGCGCAACGCAGGAGCCAGGCCCGCCCACTGCTCCCGCGGTGCCTTCCCTTTTCTGACGCCTCTTGCCTCCGCCTCCCCTCCGCTCCTCTCGCTCCTCTCGCTCCTCCTCCTCCTCCTCCTCCTCCTCCTCCTCCTCCTGGCCCGCGGTGGGGGGCAAAGGGGGAGGCGGCGCAGCGCAGGCCGTGGCCCGCTGCGGAGGGGGAGGAGGAAGGAGGGGTGCGTGCCGTCCTGTGCCCCCTCCCTGACGTTGCCTGCACCGCCGCACCAAGCCCGGGAGCCCCTCGCGCCTGACAGGGCGCCAGGCCGCAGGCAGCGGGGCGCAGCGCGCCGCCGCAGCAGACACCGCCTTCCGTGCAGCGGGGGCCCTTCCCCCCCCCCCCCCCCCTCCTCCTCCGACGTCGCGGGTCAGGGCGCATCGACGGGCGTCCCTGTTCCGAGCTTCGCCCGCCATGTCGCGGGCTGCGTGCCGCAACGCCCTCATAGGTCGACGCCGCGCGGGGAAACTGGGCTGAGTCGGGGTCGAGAGCTCCACGACCCAGAGTCGGGTCCTGTTCATGGCGACACGGGTCTGGTGCATGCCATCAGCGAGCTGGCCAACTCCCCCAACCTAGAGGCTCACGCACTCCCCACATCGGCCTTTGGCTTAGTTGAAGCTGGCGATGAATTACCACAAATGCTGCATCTAACCCGCCATTCTATCGCGTGCAAAGACATGCGCGAGGGACAGGATCAGGAGCCGAACCAAACCCTAGCGACGGCGAACATACCAAATCCCACAACACAGAGGCCCCCGACACTTCTGGATCGGCGCTTGCCACCTTCCGCCCAGGACGGAGGAGGTCATCAGATATGGGGGCACAAGTAACGATATGCGGTTCTGGAGGCGAGGAGGAAGAGGACACGGAGAGAGGAGGACAATCAGAGGGAGGATGCGGAGGCTAATGAGGAGCAGGGGGAGGAATGACATGATGATGATGATCAGAAGGAAGAATACTGCAATGTGGGTCTGGGCGCAAAGGGTCTGGGGGGGTTGCCGGGTAGCTGAGATCCCAGCTACGGAGCGCTGCGCTGGACACGTATCTAACATCATGAAGACGACAACAAAGAGGAGGACAACCAGCATAAGGAGTTCCATGAGAAATGTGAAACCTATTATGTGACCGTTGCTTGTTTTGTTGCTGCCAGCTCGTTCAGATCCACCCCTCAAGGTGACGCCGTCTTCGAGAGTTAAATGGCCACGGGTTGCCAGTGTGGAGAATACCACCACACATATAATAGGAAGAGGAGAAGGATGATGATGTGCACAATGAGGAAAACTGTCAGCTGGCTGAAGACCTCGGAAGGGGAGCCCCGCGATGAGGTTTTGGAGGACGAGGAGGGGAAGGAGAAACACTAGAATACAAGGGAAACTATCCAACCGCATAAGGCACATCCTGACGAAATAGCCTCTTCAGCAAACGCACCACCTAAGAAGGGAATCGGACAGGGCAGGGCCCTTTGGTGAGCGCGCGGAACAGTTTAGCAAACGCAAGTTCTGGGAGTCGGGGTGTTTTCCTCATTTGATCGAAGGAGGAATAGGAGGAAGGGGTAGGACGTAGCTGGTCGTGGAGGTCGTGTGTTTCTGCGGGGTCTCAGTCGCATTGTGGCTGCCACCAGCGGAGAAAATGCGGTGCGACGTTCTGGAGTCACTTTCCAGGCGGGATGGGGAGAGGCAAATGGAGGAGGCGAAGGAGGCAAACACAAAGCTCAAACTTACGCGGCCCGGCTCTTTCGCACAGCCGCGTTGGAGGAGGGGTGGAGAAACAAAACAGCGCGGGCCTGGGCGCGGCGCTCAACCTCCGCCGGCTTCCTGGGCCACGGTCGCCGCCACATGACCGAGAACAATCCCGGCCTTTTCTGTCCTGGGCACGGCTTGATGCGCCCGCCAGGAGTGCGTGACCTCGAAGGCCGCGCTCTGCAGCGGTGTCCGCGCCCCCGTGTGCCTGCGGCCATTCTTCGGCCCAGCGGGCCTGCTGGCAAGCGCGCCGCAGCCGGCGCTCGACCTTCGCTGGTTCCAGGTCGTCGTTGTGAACCGGGGCCCATGCCACGCCCCACCTGTCCACGGAGGGACGGCGAGGTGTGCGGCCTGGCCCCAGCGGTCGGGAGCGTCGCTTGCTTCGCAAGCTGCCGCGGCGCTTCCAAGACGCCCCAGGGCACGAGCCGCTGCCTCGCTGTCCACCAGCAGCAGGCCTGCGTTCTGCGGCGCGAACATGACGGCGCAGACCTCCGCCCAGTAGACCGTCGGATCTGGCCCTTGCAGGCGCCCCAGACAGTCAGGCCCCCGTTGGCGCCGGCCACGCTGCGCGCAGCACGGCGAAGGCGAGGATCGCCCAGAGCGATCGCCGTGCCGTCGGTGGCCACTGGTCCAGCGAGCCGCGGGCGGTGTACTTCAAATGGCTCAGCCATCTTCCCCCGTTCTCTTCCCGTGCATGGGGAAGCGACCCAAGGGGGGGGCGCGGGAGGGGTACTGGACAGGAAGCGCAGGCATCCCGCGTCGAGTTGCTCATGGGCACCTCGGGACGCTCGCGCACGGCTCGGCCATAGACGCACATGTCGGAGCAAACTGCAACAAGTTCCTGCGACCAGCTGGCCATTGCAGACGGGTCCTTTCTGCTCCGTCCTCCCTCCTCTGTCCTCCCTCCGTCCCTCGCCCCCCGATCGACGCGCAGTGGCCGAGCGCTGGAAAAGACATGCGAGCACACGCGTGTCAAGCTCTCGCCCAACCACGTTCGGGCGGGTGGCCCTTTTCTTCACCCCCCATTCACCCCCCATGTAGGTCAGCCCTCACTACCACCTGCCCGACACGTTCTGTATATCCAGCGTGGCAGTAAATCACCTGCATGCTGCTGCTCAAATGGCCGACTCCGCCCGGAATGTTGCCGTCGGGCATGCAACTTCCGCGGCCCTTCCTCTGGCCTCGGCCGGCCCTCCGCCGAAACAGAGAAGCTAACTCTCCGGCCCCTCGAAGAGGAGGACCCTTGCTGGGGCGCCCCATGTGTGATACCGTGTCCAGATTCCTGGAAATTGCGGCTGACATCCGCGAGACGATTTGTGCGAATTTGTGGGGACCCATGGATCGTGATAGTCAGTTTGGGCCGTAATTAGCAAGGCGTTTGAGAACATGATTCACGAATATGTCATAGAAGTCATCGTGTAGCAAAGTGTAGATGAGGTTCACGCTTGTTTGCTGCAAGCGCTGTGCTGGGGGCAGACGGGCCAAGTTGGTACGAGCGAAGTCTTTGAGCTCTCCTGGGGCGTTCGACAGAGTGACGTCCCAAGCCCGTGCTTATTCAATGCAGTCATGGAGATGGTTTTCAGCAGGTGGAAGGGCCGCCTCAGAAGGCAAGGGTGGAACAACCCGGGTGAAGCAGAAAGATTTATGCCACTGGAGGACGCAAATGTCATGCTTTCGCTGCTGACAGAGGAGTTCGAGGCGGCCGGGCTGCAACTGAACGCCCAGAAGACGGACATCTGATCCTCGAGAAACGTCGGCACGCCACCCGGCACTTGCAAAATGGGTGGATTGCTGGCCCATGCTTCCACGTGCTTCCTCCGGACGAGTCCCACGCATATTTAGGGGGGAGCCCTCCTGTCAAAAGACAGGGCAACAATTGCCGTCAAGAGAAGGATATCAGCTGCGTGGCACCGGTTTTAGGAGAAACGCCAGATACTCATAAACCAGCATCTCGGGGCCGGTCACCGCGTGAAGCTGTTCAACTCTGCAGTGCTGCCGGTCCAGGCGCGCGGGATGGCCAACTTGGCGCTGAAGCCGCCGCGCCACGCTGTGCCCTGGGGAGCGCAGACAGAGGTGCTGCGAGATGTGGCGGGCCGGAGGCGAGTGGAAGAGGAGAGCTGGCAGAGTACGATGCGCAGGATGCAGGAGGGCGTGTCCACCTCGTCGTCTACGGCAGCCTCGCCCCGGACGTCGCAGAGAAGTGCTCTCCTTCGGAGCGGTGGCCAGCTCGCCGGCTCCTCAGCGCAAGAGTCGACGAGCGGGTGCCCCTCCTGCGGCAGGTACCGTCGGCCCGCACACGAACACGAGGCAGACCACCGCAGCAATGGAGTGATGACCGCAACAAGCTCTGCGAGCAACTTTGCGCGCATTCTCCGAAACAGGCACTGCAAACATCGGAGGTGGAGAGAAGCAGTGCCACGAGTTCTGCGTGAGCAAGTGGTGAGGCCTCCTCCCTCGCTCTCCCCCCCCCTCCGACTCCCCCCTCCCAGCCTCCCCGTGGTGCAGGTCTGCCGCGTTCCTTGACCTTCCACGCTGCCTGGCTGGTAGACCGCTTGCGCAGACCACGCCCTGCACAGGGCCGAGCAGTCGACAGGACTGCTCGGGAGCCTCGCGCGCGTGCACCGCGAAACCTGCGACGACCGCGGCTTGCCCAGTGCACGGATCGCTCGAGACCTGCCGACTCGGGGCCACCGGCGGCGTCCACCCTCGAACGACCCGTGCTGGGGCCGCCGTCGCGTCGACGCGACCCGTGCCGACCGTGGCCGCATGCCGCCGCTCCAATGCCGGACCCCCCCGGCCGTCCCCCGCGTCCGGCCGGCCCCCCTTCAGGTAGTCCTGGCTGGCCTCGGCCCCCGAGGAGTCCAGGCACCTCTAACCCTGGGGCGCGGAGCGCCCCAGGGGCGCCGCCAGAGGCAGCGCCAGGGTGTTGAGAACGCCCCAGACTACTCGGGGGGGCCTGTTGAGGCCAGCCGGGACTACCTGGAGGGGCTGTCCGTGCGCAACCCGAGGCCAACGTTCGGGGGGGGCCCGCTCAGGGTAGGAATCATCATTGACAGCGAATCCACACGCTCCTAGGCGGGGTGGGCTGTTGGGCCCCTTATCGGCGATGAATTGGCGATTGAGGGCCGATGCATCCCCCACTGAGTCTTCCCCCCCCCTCGTCGTCTGGTTTTCGGGCCCTAACTCGGGCCTGCGGCGGCCGTTTGGGACGACTCCGGCACCCCCGGAGCGCCCTCGACGAGGCGCAGCAGATGGAGACCACCCTCGGTCCCGAAAACCTGAGAAACCTCACGAAAGCTCTAGAAAACGTTCGATGCACCCCCTCTGAGCTCATCACTCCGCAGCTGCGCCGCGATGATGGCGTGCTCAAGCAGGGTCGAGTCCCCCCTGAGCCTAGCGTTGCCCCTGACCCCCTCCGGGGCTTCGCCTGGCTCCGCGCCGCCAGGCAGATCGCAGTCCTCCCCGGCGCAGGGCGGGCCGCAGCTGCGGGCCCCCATCGAGGCGCGGCGCGGCGGGGGAGCGGCAGTGGACGCAGATCACAAACTCGGGGGGGACAAACATATCGGTATCGGGGGCCTGGCGGGCCAGGACCGCACCCTGGAATTCAGACCGCGAGGGCGCGGATGCGGAGATGTTCGCCGCTCGTGGCAGGGGGCGCAGATCTCCGACGAGGTGTTTTGTCCTGTCTGGGAGGTCTTCCCCTCGATTCCCGCCGCTGGAGGCCGTTGGTGGGCCCCGGGACCTTCAAAAACCGCTGCGGAACGAGCAACTACAGCTCGAGAAGGGGTTGGAACCTCTGGGGCCGCACATTGAAACATCATACTGTCGGATGTCAGGGGGCGCTCAAGGATCGCCTCGTCCTGCCAGTGCCCGCAGGAGGCCCAGCAAGCGCTGGTGCCCATCGAGCTTCCTTGATCCATCGAGGGATTCCAGAGCAGTGGTCCGCCGCGGTCGTGGTCGCCTGCGTTTTTCTGTGAAGGGTTGTAACATAAAAAATAGCTACGTATGTAAACATCAGAGTAAGGGGCCCGAACAACGGTTTTTCACTGTCCCTGGGTGCGTGGCTGAAATGGGGTTCCGCGAAGCGGATTGTTTTTGCGTTGTTGTTTGTTGATGTTTATTGTTGTTGAACTCTCGTTACTGAATAATAAATATGATTGATCCCCCCCTCTCCGGTGGACATTGTATTT
Organism: Prorocentrum cordatum; assembly: GCA_963575745.1. Lineage (NCBI taxonomy): Eukaryota > Dinophyceae > Prorocentrales > Prorocentraceae > Prorocentrum > Prorocentrum cordatum. Next base: position 127,920 of record CAUYUJ010017216.1, read on the forward strand.
CTCAATTGAAGTGCCCCTCCCGGCGCTCATACTCAGTTTTTTCATCAGGGAAAATCTTCCTCCTCAAACTGTGCCCCTGGCCCCCGTTTTACAACAACAACTGCTCCCGCTTGATACTTCCTCGAAATGTACTACGGTCCCCAGCTCCCGCTTGAGACTTCCTCGCAATTTACTCAAGAATCGAGCTCCCGCCTGAGACTTCCTCGCAATTTGCTCAGGCGCCGCGGAACTTCCTGGCTTATCACGCAGAACTCATGATCGATCCGCCCGCTCGGCCCGCCCGTCAGGGCCATGCCCTTCGTGCCCCATGCTCGCTCGCGCCCTCTGTGCCTCATTGCTGCCCTTCGTGGTCACTCCCCTTGTGGCCCAGTCGCTGCCCTTCGTGGCCCCGATGCTGCCCTCAGTGGCCCCTCGCTGCCCTTTGTGGCCCATGTATACGCCCTTCGTGGCCCCCAGTCGCTCGTGCCCTCAGTGGCCCCATTGCTGACCTGCGTTGCCCTGGCGTAGGCCCTCTGTGGCCCATCTATACGCCCGTCGTGGCACCCAGTCGCTTGTGCCCTCAGTGGCCCCATTGCTGCCCTTCGTGGCCCCGCTGCTGCCCTCAGTGGCACCATCGCTGCCCTTTGTGGCCCATGTATACGCCCTTCGTGGCCCCCAATCGCTCGTGCCCTCAATGGCCCCATTGCTGCCTATCGTGGCCCCAGTGTAGCCGCGTGTGCCCCCCCCCCGCTGCCCTCAGTGGCCCCCTCGCTGCCCTATGTGGCCCACATGTTAGCCCTTCGTGGCCCCCAGTCTCTCGTGCCCTCAATGGCCCCATTGCTGCCCCTCGTGGCACAGACATAACTCCTTGTGCCCCCCCCCCGCTGCCCATTGTGGCCCCGCTGCTGCCCTCAGCCCATATATACTTCGTGGCCCCCCGTCGCTTGCGCACTCAGCTGCCCCGTTGCTGCCCTTCGTGGCCCAAGCGTAGCCGCTCGTGGCCCCCTTGCTGCCCTTCGTGGCTCCGTCAATGCCCTTCAGTGGCCCCATTGCTGCCCTTCGTTGCCCTACTACTGCCCTCAGTGGCCCCCATCGCTGCCCGTTGTGGCCCCGTTGCTGCCCTTGGTGGCCCATGCATACGCCCTTCGTGGCCCCCGCTCGCTCGTGCCCTCATTGGCCCCCTTGCTGCCCTTCGTGGCCCCGCTGCTGCCCTTCAGTGGCTCCATTGCTGCTTCTCTCGTCCGCAGTTCTGCTCCCTCCCTGTTGTCCCTTGCCTCCCTCCCTTCCCCCACTCCTTTCCTCCTCGCTCTCTCCCTCTCCCTCTCTCTCCCTCTCTCTTTCTGTCTCTCTCTCTCTCTCTCTCTCTCTCCTTTCTCTCTCTTTTCCCGCCCAATACACGTGGCAGGTCAGGAAGATGTACCCCCCAGAGGGGGTACGATCGAACACGAACAGGGCGGGTACCGAAGTTGGGGATATACATGGTGAGGTACGCGCGAGCAGATAAGAGCGAACAATCTTAAAATGATTGAATACTCACTTCTAACGAATAATTACTGCTGATCTCCGGAAAATTGCCTGGGCACTCTCGCCTCGACGCCGGCCTCATGTTCTGTGAAAACGATGCTCCTGCTCGTGCGGGGGCGTGATTGTGTATGTGTGCCTTTGTGGGCCCGGTTACGACGACAACGGCTCCCGCTCGATACTTCCTCGAAATGTACTTCGACGGGCCCTGGCCAGAGAGGCCTCGAAGCTCAGGAACGGACTTCCTCGGAATTTACTCCGACGGGCCCTGGCCAGAAAGGCCTCGACTCGAAGCCCAGGAACAGCGCTCTGGCTCGAGACATCCTCGCAATTCACGCAAGCTCGTGGAGTTCAGCGACGGCGACAGCGGCTCCCGCTCGACACTTCCCTGCGATTTATTCCGAGCCGCTCTGGCCAGAGAGGCCTCGAAGCCCAGGAACAGCGCTCTGGCTCGAGACATCCTCGCAATTCATGCAAGCTCGTGGAATTCCATCGACGGCGACAGCGGCTCCCGCTCGACACTTCCCTGCGATTTATTCCGAGACGCTCTGGCCAGAGAGGCCTCGAAGCTCAGGAACTGCGCCCTGGCTGGAGACATCCTCACGATTCACGCACGTTCGTGGACGCCCCGCTACGATGACAGCAGCTTTCGCCCGACAATTCTGCGCGATTTACTTCGAGAGGCCCTGGCCAGAGAAGCTTCGAAGCTCAGGAACTGCGGTCTGACTCGAATCCTCCTCGCAATTCGTTCAAGTTGGGGAGGGGGGTGGGCAGCTACGACGACAACGGCTCCCGCTCGATACCTCCTCTCCTCAATTTACTCCGAGACGCCTTGACCCGCGGGCGCGTTAGCACGTTTGGCGGCCGTGGCGATGTGGTGCGCATAGAGAGTACCGAATCCTTCTCCCAGGAGCTGGTATGAAACGAATCCCCCCCAAAGGGGGTTGGTCCAATGACTTCGCGGGCGGGTGCGAGGGAGAGGGGAAAACACATGAAGGCCACAATTGCTTGTTACACCCGATGATCGCAAGATGGTTGTTGTTGTTGTCTTCGTCGTCGTCCCACCCGCGACCCGGGCCGCGACCCATCCGCGACCCGCCCGCGACCCACCAACGACCCGCCCGCGACCCACGCGCGACGGCCCGCGACCCACCCGCGACCCACCCGCGACCCACACGCGACCCACACGCGACCCACCCGCGACCAACCCACGACCCACCCGCGACCCACCCGAGACCCACCCGCGACCCACCCGCGACCCACCCCGCGACCCACCCGCGACCCACCCCGCGACCCACCTGCGACCCACCCGCGACCCACCCCGCGCCCTCCCCCTCACTCTTGTCCGCAACTGCGGGGTACTACACAAACTTTCGGAGCTCCACGGATATGTCTTGGATCTGCGCTGCCCCCCCCGTCCCTGGCGCGCGGAGCGCGCCAGGCGCTGCGCTGGAGGAGCCGTCAGGGGGGGCCCAGCACGATCCAAGAAACTTGTGCCGAGCTCCGCATTATATATATATATATATATATATATATATATGTGTGTGTGTGTGTGCAGTGTGTTCTCCGTCGGAGGATGAGGATGGATGGGGAGGGATTGGGGGGGAGGGGGGAGGGCGGGGGGTAGGAAGAAAAGGGCGACCGCGCGGCGGGGTGAGCGGCGCGCGCCGAGCGGCGCGCCCGGCCTGCGGCGGCACGAGGAGCGCGGGAGCGGGGGCCGCGGGAGGGGAGCCACGATGCATCTTGCAAGCGATCTCGGTCATCCCCGCAAGAAGCGAAGACCCGGCCCGGGAGGCGCTTCTTCGCCTAGCTGCCGCTGCCGCAACCAGGCCAGGGCAACGGGAGAGAGGCAGGGCGGGGCCCGGCGGAAGCGGGGCGGCGCCTGCTGGGGACGGAAGCGGAGGAGGAGGTTGGCGAGCCAGGGGGGGATACAGAACAACTTGTAAACATACACCCTCGGAATTCCGCGCTCTTGGATCGGCGCTGATTCGAGATCCTCACTTGGACGAGTGACGACGCGCGGATCTGCGCTGGCCGTAGCCGCGGGTCGCGGGAAAAAGAAAAACATGGAAACGAAATGGAACTGAAATTCCAGAGTGCTCGATGATGCCCCTTCTACTAGCCTGACTCCCTCCACCCTCCACCCTCCACCCCATTCCCCTTCCCTGCCCTCCCCTATGACGTGTACGTTACTACTCCTGCCCATCCTACTGGCCTGGATCCATCCTCCCTCCCCCCTTCTCCCTCACCCATGCCCGGCGTGTGCTCTCCAGTCCCTCCTGCTGGCCTCACCCCATCCTCCCTCACCCCTCCTCTCTCCTCCGCTTGTCGTCTACACTCCTGCCCCTCCTGCTGGCCAGACTCCATCTGCCCCCCCGCCTTCACTCGCAAGCCAAGCAAGCAAGACTTGCAAAGCTACATGAGCCTCTTCAAGAGTAGAACGGAGTGGGTGTCTCGAGAGATGTGGCGCTTCGGAATTGCGCAAGGGTGGTATATGTAGCGCCCTGCAGTTGCGGATGAGAGTGAGTGGGCCGGGCGCGGGGTGGGTCGCGGGTGGGTCGCAGGTGGGTCGAGGGTGGGCCGCGGGGTGGGTCTCGGGTGGTTCGCGGGTGGGTCGCGGGTGGGTCGCGGGTGGGTCGCGGGTGGGTCGCGGGGGAGTCGCGGGCGGATCGCGGGTGGGTCGCGGGCCAGGTCGCGGGTGGGTCGCGAGTGAGACAACAACAACAACAACAACAACAACAACAATCATTTAAGACTGGGGACACTCCGTTCTCACCAGTGCCAGGGTTTTCATAGGAGGCGGGCAATACCCCCACTTTGTGGGGGGGCCGGTTCAAGCTCTACCAAGTTTCCAAACGACTCTTCGCCACCACCCACACCCAGCTTCCCGCCCTATGACGTTCGGACACTTCACTTCGTGGCCTGCGGACGACCTTGGCTACTACACTGGCGCATGGGTACAATGACTTGTTGTGGTAACATTTTGTGGAAGCTAGCTTAGTATACGACTTATCCCCCTGTTCCAACACTGGACACCTGTACCGTTTTCCGACGTTTTTCCGTTTCTGTACCACACAAGCAAAGATTATTTTGAGTGGTACCACGTGCGTGGCGCCAGCATACCACAGGACTTGTTTCCGTTGTTGTTATATGCTCATTCTTGTTCTGTGGTTGTCGTTCCGGCCTCAATGTGCAATACTGGCTCATTCGTCTACGAAATACACGTGGCTACCTCTCTCTGGTGGGAGGTCCTGATGGTTGTGGTTGTCCCGATGATTGTCGCGATGATTGTCCCGATGATTGTCCCGATTGTTGTTCCGATGGTTCTCCCGATGGTTGTCCCGATGGTTGTCCCGATCGTTGTCCCGATGGTTGTCCCGATGGTTGTCCCGATGGTTGTCCTGATGGTTGTGGTTGTCCCGATGGTTGTCCCCATGGTTGTCCCGATGGTTGTTCCGATGGTGGTCCCGATGGTTGTTCCGACGGTGGACCCGCATGGTATTATTTGACAGGGATGATGACCCTGGCAGGTGCGCAACGGTTGTTGGAGAAGTTCGAAGCACGTGAACAAGTTGCTCGGAAAAGCCCATTTGACAGAAATGTTTAAAAAGTGTTGGGTTTCCTACAAATCCGCAAGAGCGCGCGGGATGAAATTTTGACACTTTTTTTTTGAAAAACCATTGGTTTTTTGATGTTTTTATGTTGAAATCGCTACGAACACTAAGGTTTTGGAAGGATTTCGTCTTGCGCGCGCGAATGTCCACTTTACCTTATTTTTTGCAAGGGATTCTTGAAGTTTGGTTATGTTAGAACAAGAAATGTCCACTTTAGCTTATTTTTTGCAAGGGAAAACGGGGGACAACAAAACAACCGGATCCGGACACCCACGTTTTGCCTGAGACTTCCTCACGAAAATGATGAAAATGTGGCTGCGGCCTAGGCGCGGCGGGGGGGGCGCGCACCAGGGGTCCCAACAATAATTATTCTTTAGAATAAATAATGTTCAACAACAACAACAACAACAATCATTAAGACTGGGGACACTCCGTTCTCACCAGTGCCAGGGTTTTCATAGGAGGCGGGCAATACCCCCACTTTGTGGGGGGGCCGGTTCAAGCTCTACCAAATTTCCAAACGACTCTTCGCCACCACCCACACCCAGCTTCCCGCCCTATGACGTTCGGACACTTCACTTCGTGGCCTGCGGACGACCTTGGCTACTACACTGGCGCATGGGTACAGTGACTTGTTGTGGTAACATTTTGTGGAAGCTAGCTTAGTATACGACTTTTCCCCCTGTTCGTAAAAATTTTGAAAATTCGTACAGATGTTTTTCGAGAACCTACGGTGCGATTCGTATGATTTTATGTTGCGCGGTGCTAAAATTCCTAAGAAACCCAATGATTTTTGAAGATTTCGGCGTGCGCGCGCGAAGAAAAAACGAATGTGTCCCACATGGTATTATTTGACAGGGATGATGGCCCTGGCAGGCGCGCAACCTTTGTTGCAGAAGTTCGAAGCACGTGAAAAAGTTGCTCGCAAGAGCCCGTTTGACAGAAATGTTGAAAAAGTATTGGGTTTCCTAAGAAATCCGCAAGAGCGCGCGGGGTGAATTTTTGAAACCCTTTTTTTGAAAAACCATTGGGTTTTTCATGTTTTTATGTGAAAATCGCTACGAAGACTAAGGTTTTGGAAGGATTTCGTCTTGCGCGCGCGAATGTGCACTTCGTGTCATTTTTTGCAAGGGATTCTTGAAGTTTGGTCATGTTAGAACAAGAAATGTCCACTTTGCCTTATTTTTTGCAAGGGAAAACCGATCGTAACAACACAACCGGATCCGGACACCCCGTTTTGCCTGAGACTTCCTCACGAAAATGATGAAAATGTGGCTGCGGCCTAGGCGCGGCGGGGGGGGCGCGCACCAGGGGTCCCAACAATAATTATTCTTTAAAATTAATAATGTTCAACAACAACAACAGCAGCAGCAACAACAACAGCAGCAGCAGCAACAGCAACAGCAACAGCAACAGCAACAACAACAACAACAACACCAACAACGACAACAACAGCGACAGCCACAGCAGCAGCAACAGCAATAGCACCAGCAACAGCAACATCAGCAACGACAACAACAACAATAACACCAACAACACCAACAACACCGCCACCACCAACAACAACAACCGCAACAACAACAACGACAACAACACCACCACAACAACAACAACACCAACAACAACAGCAACAACAACAGTAACATCATCAACCAGAACAACAACAGCAGCAACAACAACAACAAAAACCACAAACACATCAGCAACACCAACAACAAACAACACCGCACCAATAATCCGCCCCCACTTCAGCCACGCACCCAGGGAAAGTGACTGACCTTTCGGGCCTCTCACTCTTATCTATATAGATGTAGTCTAGAACCATCGCGCGCGCGCGCTTCGCGAGCGCTCAAATTACAGCGCAGGCCAGGATGGTCGTCGGAAAAACTTGGGCTGGGCTGTCATGCACAAGCGCGCGATATGGTCGTACGCATCCTCACCCTCATCCTCATGCCCGTCCTCACCCTCATACTCATCATTACCAGCACAACAACTACAACAACACCATGGGGAACACCCTTGGCCCAATGCTGCTAGTCATGCTGTCACGTTAAACTCGCGCATCATCATCAATATCATTCTCATCCTCATCCAGATCCTCATCCGAATCGTCATCAATATGACCACCATTGTCATACTAGCCAGCATCAAGTTCACCATCATCATCATCATCATCATCATCATTATCATCAGCGTCCCCAGCCTAATCCCCAGTCTAGCCATCATCATCAGCACCACCATCATTATCATTATCATTATCATCCTCCTCCCCATCCTCATTCTCATCTTCAACATCCTCATCGTTATCCTGATACTCATCCTCATCCGCCTCATCATCATCATCCTCAGCATCAGTGTCATCATCAGTATCATCACCATCGTCATCGTCATCATCACCACCATCATCATCATCACCATCATCACCAGCACCAGCATGATCATCATCATCATCATCATCATCATCATCATCATCATCAGCATGGTCATCATGGTCAGCATTACCAACACCACCATCATCCTCATCCTCATCTTCATATCAACGTTCTCCTCCTCCTCCTCCTCATCATCATCATCTTTATCACCCTCACCCGACTCGTCAACTTCATCATCACTCCCGCCACCACCACCACCACCACCACCATCATCATCATCATCAGCATCATCTTCATCATCATCATCATCATCATCATCATCATCATCATCATCATCATCATAATCATCATCATAATCATCACCATCATCACCATCATCATCATCAGCATCATCATCATAACCATCATCAACACCGCTACGCAAATCGTGCACATCGTCACTGTTATCGTCTTCGCCATCATCATCTTCATCACCACCATACTGAACATCAGCATCATCATCGTCGTCGTCAACCCGATGTTCCCAGAGAGGCCTCCTGAAACATCCAGCCGTTTGCGCGCCTGGGGCAGCCTCTAGGAGGCGTTTGAGTGAAGGTTCCCTCGGGGCCCTGTTCCGTCGCTTCGGGAGCCCCTTGGGCCGTCTGGAGGGCATCTGGGGGCCTGAGAGCCTAGCCCATCGAGAGCGAAAAGGCGAGTTCTTCAGAATCCGTAGTTGGGACTCTTGGGACCGTCTTGGGGGCATCTTAGAGGCCTCTTGGGGGCCTCTGGGTGCTGCCTTGGGGCCTCGACGGTGCTTCGCAGGCTGTCTTAGGGCGCTTCTGGTCCGCCTGACGCCGTCGGAAGCCGTCAGGCTAGGCTCTTCGAGATCGCTCGGGTCGTTTCGGAAGGCTCTGGGCAGCTCGTGGAACAGTCTTGGTGCCCTCTGGGGCTTGTTTCGGACTCGCTCCTGAACGTTGGGGGCTCTCCAACAGCCTCAGAGGCGGCCGCCGGATTGAAGAGAAACAATCAGAAACATCATCCCTGTCATGAGAAAGATAGTCACCATCACCGTTACCGTCAATCACCATTATTATCTGCATCCGCTTCTTTAGCATCGTCACCAATACCGTCTTCATCATTGACGTCGTCCTCAACATCAACACCATCATCGGTAAGAACACCATGGACCGACTCATCATCATGATCAACACTGTAACCACCATCGTAATCTATACCAATATCATCGGCTGAACCGTCATCATCAGTAGCACCATCACCATCGCCATCGCCATCAGCACAAGCACCATCGCCATCACCATCAAAGCAACCATCCTCATGACCCTCCTCATCATCAGCATCAGCATCAGCATTGTCACCAGCATTAAGACCATAGTCATGAGCATCAGTATCATCATCGTCGTCATAACGTCGACCAGATGTTCCTGGAGAGGCCTCCAGGAACATCAGGCCTGCTGCGTGTGAGGGGCTCGGACGGGCCGTCGGGAGGGAAGGAGTTCATCATCAGGTCAGATGCGCGCCTCGGGGGACATTGTCGAGATGTGGGGGGCTCAGAGCGGGCCTTCGGGCTGCTTGTTGAAGCTCCCTGTGGGCCCGTGGGGATCTCTTCGGGCCTCTTGCAATCCCGCTACAGGTCCCGCTCTTGTCGTAATGGTCATCACCATTATCATCATCAGAACCATCATCAACATCAACATCACCGCCATCACCGTCATTGCAAATGTCATGATGTCACCATCGTTACGATCACCAACATGAGCATCACAATCATCATCATCCATACCATGATGGGCATCGTCATCACCGTCAGCATCATCATCATCATCATCATCATCATCATCATAAGCATCAACATCACAATCATCGTCATCACCATCACCATGACCGTTGGCATCAGCATCAACGTACTTGCCATCATCATCAACATCATCAACATCAGCATCATCACCAACATTAACTTCATCTATCTTATCATCATCAGCGTCATCGTCATCACCACCACCAACATTGACACCACCACCACCAACATCATCATCATCATCATCATCATCATCATCATCATCATCTTCCGACTCATCATCATCATCATCATCATCATCATCATCATCATCATCATCATCATCATCATCATCATCATCATCATCATCATCATCATCATCATCATCATCATCATCATCATCATCCGACTCATCATTACAATGTTCATCATCGTCATCATTTGAGGGAGTTTCTGTGGAACTACCGTCATCCTCACCCCCGGCGCGGGGAGCACAGGAGCCCAGAGCGGCCTCCGGCACCGTTTCCGGACAGATCCGGACAGATCCGGTGGATCCGCCGACGAATCCCAAACCGGCGCCCTCGCTTGAGACATCCTCACAAAACCGGCCCCGGGGGAGGTGCCCAGAGGAGCCCAGAGCGGCCTCCGGCACCGTTTCCGGACAGATCCGCTGGATCCGGTGGATCCGCCGACGAATCCCAAACCGGCGCCCTCGCTTGAGACATCCTCACAAAACCGGCCCCGGGGGAGGTGCCCAGAGGAGCCCAGAGCGGCCTCCGGCACCGTTTCCGGACAGATCCGCTGGATCCGGTGGATCCGCCGACGAATCCCAAACCGGCGCCCTCGCTTGAGACATCCTCACAAAACCGGCCCCGGGGGAGGTGCCCAGAGGAGCCCAGAGCGGCCTCCGGCACCGTTTCCGGACAGATCCGCTGGATCCTGCCGCCGACGAATCCCAAACCGGCGCCCTCGCTTGAGACATCCTCACAAAACCGGCCCCGGGGGAGGTGCCCAGAGGAGCCCAGAGCGGCCTCCGGCACCGTTTCCGGACAGATCCGGTGGATCCGGTGACGAATCCCAAACCGGCGCCCTCGCTTGAGACATCCTCACAAAACCGGCCCCGGGGGAGGTGCCCAGAGGAGCCCAGAGCGGCCTCCGGCACCGTTTCCGGACAGATCCGGTGGATCCGCCGACGAATCCCAAACCGGCGCCCTCGCTTGAGACATCCTCACAAAACCGGCCCCGGGGGAGGTGCCCAGAGGAGCCCAGAGCGGCCTCCGGCACCGTTTCCGGACAGATCCGGTGGATCCGCTGGATCCGCTGGATCCGACGAATCCCAAACCGGCGCCCTCGCTTGAGACATCCTCACAAAACCGGCCCCGGGGGAGGTGCCCAGAGGAGCCCAGAGCGGCCTCCGGCACCGTTTCCGGACAGATCCGCTGGATCCGCTGGATCCGCTGGATCCGGTGACGAATCCCAAACCGGCGCCCTCGCTTGAGACATCCTCACAAAACCGGCCCCGGGGGAGGTGCCCAGAGGAGCCCAGAGCGGCCTCCGGCACCGTTTCCGGACATCCGCTGGATCCGCTGGATCCGGTGACGAATCCCAAACCGGCGCCCTCGCTTGAGACATCCTCACAAAACCGGCCCCGGGGGAGGTGCCCAGAGGAGCCCAGAGCGGCCTCCGGCACCGTTTCCGGACAGATCCGGGATCCGGTGGATCCGCCGACGAATCCCAAACCGGCGCCCTCGCTTGAGACATCCTCACAAAACCGGCCCGGGGGGAGGTGCCCAGAGGAGCCCAGAGCGGCCTCCGGCACCGTTTCCGGACAGATCCGGTGGATCCGCTGGATCCGACGACGAATCCCAAACCGGCGCCCTCGCTTGAGACATCCTCACAAAACCGGCCCCGGGGGAGGTGCCCAGAGGAGCCCAGAGCGGCCTCCGGCACCGTTTCCGGACAGATCCGGCCGCTCCGGCGAATCCCAAACCGGCGCCCTCGCTTGAGACATCCTCACAAAACCGGCCCCGGGGGAGGTGCCCAGAGGAGCCCAGAGCGGCCTCCACCGTTTCCGGACAGATCCGGTCCGGATCCGCGCCCCGGGGGAGGTGCCCAGAGGAGGAATGAGGAGGAGGAGGAAGAGGAGGAGGAGGAGGAGGAGGAGGAGGAGGAGGAGGAGGAGGATGATGGAGCTGCGGGGTGGAGGAGGACAGACGGAGGCAAGAGAAGGATGGAGGAGGAGGAGGAGGAGGAGGAGGAGGAGGAGGAGGAGGAGGAACCTCATCCTCACCCTCGCCAACAGGCGCACGCACCTTCTTCTATATACAGAAACTCCCGATCAACCGCAGAGCGGCCGGCTAGTAATCCTCTCTTTGTCCTCACCCTCCTCATCCGCATAAACAGCATCACCATCACCATGCTGATGACGATGATGATGATGATGATGATGATGATGATGATGATGCTGATGATGATGATGATGATGATCAGCATCATCATCGCCGTCGTCGTCACCATCATCATCATCATCTTATCATCATCATCAACATCAACATCAACATCAACATAACCATCATCCTCATCCTTCTCATCCTCCTCGTCATCACAATCACCATCATGATCATCGTCCGCATCCTCACCCTCATCCTCATCCTCATCCTCACCGTCACCCTTATCATCACTGACACCATCGTCATCACCATCATCACCATCTGCATCCACAACACCATGAGTCGGAAACTAGTCATGCATATCATCATCACTATCGTGGTCATCATGCCTTCGGCCTGATGATCTCGGAGAAGCGTCCGGGAACATGGAGCTGGCTGCGTGTGGGGGGCTCGGCTGAGCCGTGGGGAATGAAGGATGCTGGCCTCCTGAGGTCCTCTTGGACGCGTATCGGGATCTGCTTGGGGGTGTGATGGGGCCGCTTTGGAGCTATGTTAAAGGGCTTGGGAGGGGCAGTCGACCGTCTTGGGCTTCTCCAGGGCCTTTCTGGGACTGCTCGAGGACAATTCTTGTACCATCCTGAGGCCTCAACGGCCTCTTGCCTCTTGAAAGCTTCTTGGGGGCCTCCAGAGGCTGTCTTGCGGCCATCTCGAGCTGCCTGAGGCCGTCTGGAGGCTAGCTGGGATCGTCTTGGCTGGCTCCCAGGGCCGTCTAGAAACCATCTTCGGCAAAGGTTGTGGGGCCCCAATCGACCGTCTCGGGCCACCATGGGGCTTCTGGTGGGCCATTTTTCGACCATTCTGAGGCATGAGAGGCCCCTCGGAAATTAACAGGGAAGTTCTGGCAAAACCCAATGGTTTCTTTGGTTTGGGATTGTTTGCTTCCCCTGAAGCTGCTTCTTGAGAGCCTCTTGGGGGCATCCAGGGGCCGTCTTGGGACCATCTTGAGCGCTGGGGCCGTCTGTAGGCTAGCAGGGACCGTCTTTGCGGGCTCGAGGGCCGTCTCGAAGCCAACTTCGGCCATATCGGAGCCATCTTGAAAGGTCTTGGGGGTCCCAGTCGACCATATTGGGCCGCCATGGGGCTCCTGGTGGGCCATGTTTGAACTACCCTGAGGCCTGAGAGGCCCCTCGGAAGCGAAAAGGGGAGTTCTGGGAAAACCTACTGCTTTCCTTTGTTTTAAAGCTGCTTGGGAGTCTCTTGGGGGCCCTTTGTTGGCAGTCTGGGGGCTATCTTAAGCTGTCTGGCGCTGTGTGCATGCATGCATGCATGAATGCATGCATACATACATACATACATGCATGCATACACACATACGTACGTACATACATGCATGTACATACACACATACATACACACATACGTGTAGACATACATTTATATGCATACATACATGCATACATGCATACATACATACATGCAACCAATGAAACATACATACATGCATACATCCATACGTGCGTACGCATATACACAGACATACATACTAACCTACACACATTCACACATACATACTACACACATACTTAGCTACCGACCTACCTACCTACATAGATATATCCAGATAAACATACATACACAAACATGCATACACACACATACAGCCCTACAAACAAACATGTATGCAACTGTGCACACATTCATGCATACGTAAACGCACACCTTCGTATAATTGCGTAGGTGCAGCTGTATATGTGTATTTGTTTGTGCATAGATGTATGTACCATTTGTCTATGTGTACTGCTATGTATATGTACGTGTGTACGGGCATGCTTTTGCATATATCTTTTTTACATATGTAACAGTGGGTGTAGAGGTACGTGCCGACTTATTTGTAGATGCAAACCATATGAACATGTATATGTGTATGTATAGGTATAGGCCTATATATGTATATGCGCATGCCCATGATATGTATACGAATCCCTAAATCATATCTATATGTTTATACACGTACGTATATGTCTTTGTCTGTATGCGTGAATGGATATGCAAATTCGTCTGTATATGTGACCCCGGGTCGAGGGTTCTCACGCCTCCACACCCAGGTGGGATGGGCCCCACGGTTCCACAGGCCCCCCCCGCCAGTTGGGAGGAGGGGGAACGACGACGACGCCGTCGCCGTCGCCGACGCCGACGCCGGTGACGGCGACGCAGACGCAGAATCCGCCGCCGCCGACGTCGGCGACGACGACGACCGCGACGACGACGACCGACGAGCCAGCCCACACCCACAGGGGAAGGGAGGCGGGGTGCACCGGCACCCTCCACCACGCCACGCCCACAGGGCCACGACCACAGGGGGGGGAAGCGACCCAATTCGCGATGCCTTCGCGAAGCTCACTGGCGTACCCATCCAGCGGGAGGGGGGGGGTGGGGCTCGACAGATGCATTGGGAGGACTGAAGAGGGGGCGCAACCCTGGATCATATGTGTCGCACCCCGCAACTGCGGATAAGAAAGGGGTGGCGGGCGCGGGGTAGGTCGCGGGAGGGTCGCGGGAAGGTCGCGGGTGGGTCGCGGGTCGGTCGCGGGTGGCTCGCGGCGAGTCGTGGGCGGGTCGCGGGTGGGTCGCGGGTGGGTCGCAGGCGGGTCGCGCGTGGGTCGCGGGCTGGGTCGCGGGTGGGACGCGGGTGGGTCGCGGGCGGGTCGCGGGCTGGGTCGCGGGCGGGTCGCGGGCGGGTCGCGGGTGGGTCGCAGCTGGGTCGCGTGTGGGACGACGACAGCAATAACAAACAACAACAAACAACAACGCAACAAAAATCCGCACCGCGGAACCCAACTTCAGCCGCGCACCCAGGGACAGTGAATGGCCGTTCAGGCCCCTCACTGAGATATCTGTATGTATATATGTATGTATGCATGTATGTATGTATGCTTGTTTGTATGTATGTATGTCTGTATGTAAGTTTAGATTGTCTTTACAACGCCCGTACTCATGAAAGATCGCGAATGGGCCCTCCTTGGGATCTCTTGAGGCAGTGTGCAAGCCGTTTTGGGTCCTCCTGGGCCGTCTTGGTCCCTCTGGGCAATCTTGGGGGCCTCTTGGGGATGTTCTGGGGCTGTCTGGGGCCCTTGTTGGGCTGCGTCTGGAGCCCCTCGGGGGCTTTCTTGGAGCTTTTTGGGTCCGTCTTGGGCCCTTCTTGGGCCGTCCTGGGCTTGTCTTTAGGCCCTCTTGGGCGCCTCCTGGCCATCTTGGAGCGATCTCGGGGGCCTGTTCGGCCGTCTCGAGTGCTCTGGAGACCAAGAAGCGGAGCATGCGAAAATGGCGCCGACACCTGAGGAACACATGTAATGTGTGCATCCCGGGGGCGTTTTGGCAGGGCCTCTTGGGAGCCTTCGTTGGGCCCCCTTGGGTCATCTGGGGAGCCCGTTGGGCCGTCGGGTGGCAGGAGAGCCTAGAATCGAATGGACAATTCGGATCGGCGATCGAAATGAATCGGATCGGCGGAAATCGGCAGCAGAGCCGGGAAAAGTCGAATCGACAGAAATTGGCAGGCTGGTACACCTCCTATAAGAAATCGGAGCCCAAATCGGAACCCCAAATCGAATCGAATTTGAATCGGAAGCCATCGCAATCGAATCGAATCGAATCGGAGGAATCGAAACGAGCCCTGAGTGGCCATCTTGGGCCCATCTTGGTCTTGGACCCATCGTGGCCGTCTTGGGCCGCCTGGAGCCCTCCGGGGCCGTCTTGGGGACATCTGGAGCTGTCTTGGGCACTCCTGGGACGCTCCCGAACCAGCCTCCCCGGCTGGGACCGAAGTTGTCCTGGGTCAGTTTTCTATGGGTCGGGGAACCGATTTATTGTACAGCTATAGGTTTGTGCATATACATAGGTGTTGTGGATGCCTCAAGCGGTATGTCTTGTCGAGTCGCGACTACGCAAAGACACGACGACTGTATGAGAAATCCTTGCGCGGAAGAGGGAACTACCAAAGAGGGAGGATAGAGGTACGCTTTGTTCGATAATGCATCAACAACGTAGGATGAATCAATCTGCTCAGCGTGCGAGTTCAGCGTGCACGGGCACGGGCATTTCCACTCAACGTGCATGCTGACATGAACCAGTCCAAAGCCATCCCGAGTACATGCCACCATTTCCTTGGTCACAATAAGAGGCGTCGGACGATGAGGAGGATAATGCAAGCAACGAAAGACGGACCAACATGGAACTGACATGCCTAAATGTCGGAGTCACGGAGCCAAACCCGAAACCATGGGAAACATCTTGTGGGTCCTGGACGAGACCTCACACCGTGATCGCTGTGTCCCATGGGCAATTGACACTCTTGCCACATTTCTCGAAGACGGCAAGCGCAGTAGCTGGCATCAGCATGATCGGTAAATACAGCGCGTCTTGCATGTAGGTCTCGCACTTGTCGTCGGCCAAATGAGCCGCAGCGCATCCAGCGCAGATAGCGGCCTCCGCGCCAAAGTTCTCCAGAGCCAGGAGAGCGAACACATCTGGAACCAAGCATCCTAGGACGCACTCAATGACATGGCTTGTGTTCGGGCTTGACATCAACTGCGGTGCTGCGATCTCCTGCGCGCCCGCGGCCTTCAAGCCGATCTGGCACGCATGCCGATCACATTCGAACGTCAGCCCAGACTTCGTCAAGCCGTGCGAATAATTGTGCGGGAGAACGTCGCAAGCGGGCGGCAAAGCGGACGCGCTTCTGAAACCGAGACCAACGACGAACATGCCGAATAACTTGCATGCCGGCATGCTTACCGTGCGGCCAGACGTGGAAATATGAGAGAACGGTTTGAGCCGAAGCGGCTCTGAGGGATGCGGGCCTGCGGGAGCAGCCGCGGGCTTTCAGGGAGTCTCCAGTGTGGGAAATGATTGGCGATTTGTTTCGCCTCGATGAAACAAGAGAGAGAGAGAGAGAGAGAGCGAGAGAGAGAGCGAGAGAGAGAGAGAGAGAGAGCAAGGGCCAACTCTTTGGGAAAGCAGTGCGTGCTAAATGCTGACCCCAAACTCATTCCAAGGTGCCCGCGTAACACCGCAGTCGAGGTTACGCGGACGGCTCAGGAACATAATTTGCTGGAGGCTTCTTCCTACTTTTGGCAAGGAACTAAAGGGACGACGACCCAAACACATGCAACGGTACTGGCATACGCAGCGATACTCGGCCAACCGCCTCGTCCAGCAAGGACCTGGGCAAACATCAAAGTTCGTGCCTCCAAGACACCCTTTGCGAATGTAAGGGCCCAACCGAAAGACTGACGTCTTTCAGAACCGTGTCATGAATTAGACAGCCTCGATGAGGATGAGGAGTATAAGAAGAGGAGGGCGACGAAGAGAGAACGAAGAGGACGGTGGAATCGGAGAAGGTAATTAAGGGAGCGTAATTGTGAAGAAATAACAAACCAGGAAGAGGGACTGGGGGAAGAGGAATCGGATGAATAGAAATCGTAGGCGCTGGCAAAGAGAAGATGGGGCGCACCCGTACGTAGCGCGCAACCGCAAACATCAAGAACACCGTTCGCCAACCTTTAGGCCATGGCAACCGGGAATAGCACATAATAGCGCAATCCGGGCAAAGGCGGACATCAAACAAACTTGAAAATCTTCATGCGCTCCCCTACCGCCTTAAGATACTACAGGACGGCTTTCTGGATTGGTGGTCTATCGGTCTGGGCATGTCCTGCACCATACATGGCAAACTGCGACGCTAGAGAGGACAGAGGAGGAGGAGGCAGAGAATGGGGTGGAGGGGGGGGGCTGGAAGAGCGAGGGGGATGAGGGCGAGGGCATGTGTGTGTGCTTGTGTGTGCATGTGTGTGTGGGGTATGGTCAGATTCCCAACGGCGACCTCGCAAGATGTCTCGCCCACTCCCGCCCGCCCGACCCCCCCCACACCCCCATGTGAGCAGCACCCGAGACAGGGTCGGCGGTGGCCGCCACCCGACGGACAACCACTGGGGGCCAGACGCCGAGCGCGCCGCGGTCGCGACGTGCCTCGCGCATGCCAGCAAGTGTGCCATGTACACCACGCGAAATGGTTAAGAAATCATGGGTTAAGAAATTCATAGTCTCAGAATTTGAATAAAAACCCAACATTTCCATGAACATCGTAGGATTTACATTGAAACGTTAAGAATAATCGAGACTCTGGCCGAAAACTTAGGTTTTCTTAAGCATCGCCTAAGGTGTACCCGACATGCCCAAGCGGGCCCCCGCTGTGCCACGTGCGCCATGTGCCTCAGGCGTGCCAACTGCGTCGGGGCGCGGCGCGCGAGAAGTGTGCCAGCGCGCGTGGCAACACATACCAGGCAGCATTATCAACACCCCCGCGATCACCTTGAAGAAGCAGTGCAGGGTGGTCAGCGCGGTGTATGGCTTGTGCACCCGCAATCAATTTACACTTGTTCTGAGGGATGGCAAGCCAGCGCGCAGCGGAAATATGCTCGCACCCAACCGCCCCTCTCAAAATTACAAGATCGTTCACCGCTTGGGTTCCGCCGCCAGCCCAAAAGAGGGCGCAGCCCTCCAGAACCTGCAAAGGGTGAGTGCCACCCATGTGGCGCGCGCCATGGGTTGCGAGATCTGGGTTGCGCCATTCATGGGTTACGCCATGGGCTACGCGACCAATGGGTTGCGCAATAGGTTGGGCGATCCATGGGTTGCGCCATGCGTTCCCGCCATAGGTTGCGGGGCCTCTCCCAAGAAGGGTTTGGGCCACTCGGGCGCGGTGATACCTAGAAGCAAGGCGTGGGGGGCACGGCGATTGCGAAGGCGATGTGCCATCTGGGCTGGAGATGTTGAAGTGCGTCGAAAGAAGTGTTTTGAAATCCTCGGGCGAAGATCCAGGATATGGAATAGCGGGTCCCCCTGTTCAAGAAAGGATCCCCCATGATGGGGGGAACTATCATGATGGATGCATGTTGCATACAGAATCATCGAGCATTCGGGTAACATGATTGCTGTTTTTGTTGCCGTAATTCGGAAGCCAATGGGCAATTTGGACTCTCAAGACTTTGTCGGAAAACAAACCAAGTGCGAGCCCCGGGAGGGGTACTTTCATGGGACAAATACAATGTGCGCCGGAGGGGGGACCGACAATACTTATTCATCAGAAATGGAAACTCAACAACACCAGCATCATCACCAACATCATCATCATCAACACCAACAACAACACACAACAGCGTAACAACAGCCCGCACCGCGGAACCTCACTTCAGCCACGCACCCAAGGACACTGAATAGCCGTTCCGGCCTCTCACTCTGATAACTGGACGCCCACACGTGGTACAGTGTCAGTTGCAACATTCACTTTGTGCTGTTGTGTTGTCGGGGGTGGTCGGCAACTCGGGCGGGGGAAAGCGCGTCAACTAACAAAGGCAGTGAGAAGGAACGGAAAAAGGGGGGAGGGAATGTGGGTTGGGGAGAGGGTGGGGCAAGGGCAAGGGGAGGGGGGGGATGGAGAGGGGAGGGACTATCGCGACTACCAATCGATGCGCACGGAAAGAACGAGCGAACCTCGAGCTCACCAATTTAGAGGCGAAGGAGGGGATGGGGAGGTGCGGGGGAGGGGCGGAGTGGATGGGCTGTGAGATTGGAGGGGGTGAAGAGAGGAAGGGAGGGCAGCAGGCTGGGAGGTTGGATGGGGGTGAAGAGAGGAAGAGAAGGCAGCACAGAGAAGGAGAGGGAGAGGAGCAGTGGCAGCGAAAAGGCAATGGACATCTGATGCGGAGAAGAGGATAAGGGGAAGGATGATGGGGAGGAGGACGTGGATGATCAAGGATGAAGAAGATTCTGCGGACGTAAGCAAGCCGCATGCAACCCACGCGAGGTTTGCTGTCTTTCAGCCCTGCCAAGCCGAGGCGCACCATGGAGGAGGAGGTCGGGGGGGGACCCGTACATCCGACGTAGTGAACAAAACCAATGCGACGTAAAAAGTCACACGGTTGGCGATTTCGTCCTCTCGTCAACAAGTACTATTTGTTCAAACTGGATCGATCCTTGGGACCCCTGGGACCCGAAGCGGGCCAACAGACCCGCCGTGTGCTCTTTCCTGGCGGCGAAAAGGTGCTAGGGAGACAAGGAAACAATACGCAACAAGAGGGCGACGTAACATTTCTGACGCTGGTCGCCCGCCGCCGTTGAAAATTCCAACCGCCGTGGCGTCACCCGCGTCGGCCGGGCAATCCGCCGCCGTCTCCGCAGCGGTGCGGCGGGCGGATACGCCGAGGCCTCCCCGCAGTTCCTTCGTGTGCTCTTTCTAGATACATATAGGTGTGATAACACAAAAAACAAGAAACGGGTGGTAATAGCACCCGAGACCTGCAGCATGCAGGCGTGCTTCAGCAATAAGTCATGCTGTCCGTGGGGGACGCGGAAGAGGAGGACGGACACTGGCCATAGAGAGGCCTGCGGACACGCGCACGAACGAACGAACGCCCGTTCAGGGGCAAGAGGACGAACTCCGCAGCCCTCCAAATATAGCAAAACACGGCCAAAACAGCTGACAATTCATCGCTGAGCTGCTCAAGGAATTGCAATGGAAGTCCAAGCGAAGCTGGAATGACGTGGCAAGGCGCAAGGGGGAGCAAGAGGAGGAGGAGGAGGAGGAGGAGGAGGAGGAGGAGGAGGAGGAGGAGGAGGAGGAGGAGGAGGAGGAGACGGCACACGTAATTAGACTAGAATAAGACGAGCGAGAACGAGCATGAGGAAGCATCCTCTCCCGTGGCATTTGGAGCAGCGGCGCGACTGCCAGTGCACTCCCTGGCGGGTTCCCGCTGAAAACGCGAAACAAGGACAGCGTCCACCGCGATTGATGCGACATGTCCACGCAGCCGTGCCACAAAGATGAAGCCATAGGGCGAGAACGCTGGGGCGCACGTTTCCGAGCCAACCTGCGAGTCTCGCCCCGCCCTGAGATCGGAACACTCGACGCATTGAGGCATGAGCATGCGCTGTACCGTGTTGCTTCCAGAGCTCACACGTGCGCTGTTCTGCCACTGCTCGGCCCCCGGAGAGCAACGCGGCCGGCCCCCCTTTCCCCGCCAACGAACACGACGACGGCCAGCGCGCACCTGGCCGCGAAGGCGTCCTCGCCTTCGTCGCCGATCATGGCGTCCATGCGCGCCTCCACGGCGACCTTCATCCTGCGTTTTTGTTGATGCGAAGGGGGGGGGTGGACGGACGCGCGCGACTTGCACCTCGGCGGTTGAGCCGATCTCGTCTGTGTTCCGCCGCCCGCCCTTTGCCCGCAATCCGACGCAAGCTCGGGCCAGCCCAGGATGGACTCCATAGAGACTTGCTGACTTTACCGAAACTCTTCTTATGGTATCCTATGGGCCCGAGAGAGGACAGTGATCCCTGGTGGACTATTCGACATCACGACAGATGGCGCGTGCACGTCTCGAGCCGAAGGGGATCTGAGACAGCAGTGGCGCACAAGATGCCCTATGCAACCACCCACGGTCCAACACTTTTTTCGTCGGCGGCGAGGAGGGACAATCCGCTCCAGCGTGGCAGCGATGCAGGGGCACTACAAAGCGAATTGGCGGCCGCGGGGGGGGATAAGGGCGAGCACTCCGAGGCGGAAGGTTTACCCACGGTCCAATGTGCGGTACCTGTAGAATAATGGGTCTCCTTTCCCTTACGACGCGGAAGGTCTCTTCCTCTCGACACGAAGGAAGAAAGCTGCGCATCTACCTGCTGTCACGCGCTGGCAAGCCTGACCTAGACCTGGCTCTCCTGCACCCATGCGTTACACGAAACGGCCTCCCAAGAGGCGCCCAGGGACCCCACCAGAAATGCCCTGGGAAGCCAAAGCCATGCGTCCCATGCTCTTCGGCCTGCCTGAGATGGTGTCAGAAAGGCGCCGTGCAGCCCCAAGCCTGCACCAAAAAGCCTCGATGCACCCGTACCACGGCCAGAGACAGCCACAATAAAGCTCCTATGCGACCTTGGAACTTCCGGTAGAACTAACGCGCCCAAAAGGTCCGGCGAGCGCCCCGGGTAAGCCCCAGAGGGCACGAACAAGCTGCGAGGAGACACGTCGATAACCATGCAAAGTTCCGGCAACGCCATGCTACAGCATCGTACGCTGCTGCCCCGGTGGCCCCAGCATGAGTGCTGTTTCTGCTGCTGCTCCCTCCTCCTCCTCCTGCTCCTATCCTTCTCCCACCTGGCCGATGAGCGTCCATGTCGCGCTTGTGAAAGGTGATCGGGTCGGCTTGGCAAAACCACCCTGCACATGCGTCGGTGATGTGCTGACGCGACGGTGGGGTCTGCCGCACACATCGGGAAATGGGAGCTCGCCTCGCGCTTTCTTGCGCTATGGGACGCCTGCCATCGACCCCAGCTGGGATCGTGTCCTCTGAGGAAGCCCTCGTGCCCCCGGCGCCGAGACTTTTCGACGACGCGGGCCCTGTAGCTGTCACCGCACCCACCACTGCAATTTGCACCCGCTCCGACTCTGGAAATTCACCCCACGACAGACGACGTGCAGCGTTCATTCCGCAACGCCGCAGGCCTTGCCAGTTTGGGCCGTAGGCCGGGCCTGAGAACCAAAGGGGGGCATTCTGGGGCAATTCACGCATCCCTGGGATGCTCTCGACAAGGCGCAAATGCTGGAAAATAGCGCTGGGCGTGAAAACTTCCAGGGACCCCGACAGAGGCTTCCAAATACCTCAGGGACCTACACCCGAAGGTACGAAGGCTCGGCGGGGAGTCCGGACGAGCAGGACAACCACGTCCCTCCACAGCATGTTAGTCACCGGCAACGCGACAAAGAGGGCGGCCATCGCCACAACCCACACCCACCTGGTCCTCACCAGAGCGCAGGTCGGCAGGCGGAAGCGCAAAGAGGGAGGGAAGACGGAAGGATGGCGGAGGGAGGACGGAGGGAATGGGGAGGGAGAGCGGCAGCGGGGAAGGGGGACGATTTGTTGAATCTGCTAAATTTTCAGACCACCATATAACTGTTTCCGCCCTCGTAAATGCGATAACCCATGCCAGTCGCTGAAACACTTCACCAGCTCTTCCAGCCACCCGGAAGTCGATTTGCTGATACCAGAAACCAATGAATGCATGATGGCATCCCTGTAGATGCGGGCGTTACACGATCTGAAATTCGATGCGAGCGGACAAGTTCGACCCCGCACGCGGAGCTCAGAAAATAATCCAAACCTACGGGTCCGCCGACCATGTCGGCGTGTGTGGGGTGTCTGTCTGGTCCCGTCGACGGGGAGCCTTCTTTCGTCCCCTCCTTCCCACTCTCCTCTCCCGCTGGGGGAGAGAGAGAGAGAGAGAGAGAGAGAGAGAGAGAGATGAAGAGAGAGAGAGAGAGAGAAAGAGAGAAGGAGAGAGAGAAACAACACAAATCCACGTCCTCGTTATGTCAAAAGAAAGCCCCTTCCCCTTGTCCCTTACCCGGCGGGGGGGGGAGGGGGTCCAGGGGGAGAGGGGGACAGATTCACATCGCCTCTGGGGGTCCTCCTCTCCCAAGCCCGTCCTTCTCTGGCGCGCCGGTCCTCCTCGGGTCCTCCTCCCCAGGTGGGGAGGAGTCCCAGGTGGGGGGAGGGGAGTCAATATACATCCGTCCCTGGGGGGTCCTCCTTCCCCTTCCCTCCCCTCTCCCACGCCAGGGGGGGGGGGTCCCAGGGGGGAGTCCTTTTCCTCCTCCTTCTCCTCCTCCTCCTCCTCCTTATATCCGCCTCCTCCTCCTCCTCCTTCTCCTCCTTCTCCTCCTCCTCCTCCTCCTCCACCTCCCCCTCCTGGTCGTCGTCGATGCCTTTCAGGGTCAGCGGCACAGGCCGTCAGGCCTTCACGAGTATCCAAACCTACGGCCCGTGCAGCGCACAGTGGTACCAGCATGAGGTCAACACAACTGGGCGAAGGACTGCAAAAAAACGAAGGATTGCAAAAAAAACCTTCGACGAAGGTTTTTTGCAATCCTTCGACGAAGGATTGCAACGAGGGTTTTTTTGCAATCCCTCGACGAAGGTTTTTTTTGCAATCCTTCGTTTTTTTGCAATCCTTCGGTTTTTTGCAATCCTTCGTGCATGTGGTCAACACAACTGGGCGCGCGTGATCAGAACAAACCGATATCTGGCGAACTGCGGCAGACTGCCAGTCTCATGCGGGCGCCTCGCCCGCATCACGGAGCAGCCGTGATTGGAGCGGGCGCCCGACCCGGAAGCCGGTCGACCGGCGCGGCACAAGCGGCTCGGCTACTTCGGGGTCTTGTGCCAAAGTGGCTACGGACAGAGCAGAGGGAGGAGGGAGTGAGGCGTGGCAGAGGTGGGAGATCCTGCCACAACTGCTGCCGCCCCCCCCCGCCGCTGCAGCCGCCGCTGCCGCGCCGAGAGGAACCCTTCACCGCTCCTCCTGCTGCTCCTCCTCCCCCGCTGCTGATGAGAGCGGGGAGAGGAGGGAGGGGAGGGAGGGCGGGGGGGAAGGGAGGCAGGAAGGGTGGGACACGAGATTTTGCTTGGGGGCGGGGTGCGCAGGCGTCACTATCTTGAGCTGCCTGCACAGACAGGCCCCGAGAGCGACTAGGGGCAACCGTGGAGCCGCGAGAGCGAGAGCTTCGCATACATACACTGCGCTGTGCTCGTCAACTCCTGCTAGGGCGGGGCGCGTGGCTTACACTCGCGGTAGCGCGCCACCATCTGGCGCGCGTGACTTGAACATAGAGTCTCGCGGCCCGCGGGCCCCATTCATCAGCCAAACGGGGGGGGAATCACGTAGCAGTCACACGCTGACGCTGTGGAGCCACAGTTGTGCGACCTTGCAGCCTCTCGCCTTGTGTGGGCCTCGATGGGCCCCTTCAGTGGCGCGTGGAAGTATTGTTTAGGCAATCTTGCACGTATTGCGGGTCTTGGTATGTCGTAGTGTCAATCTAGGACCAGCTGGGCTGTCTTGGACTCGAGTTGGGCCAGCTTGGGCCACAGTGTGGCTATGCTGGGTGGTCTGGGGGCCCTCTGCGGCGGAACTGGCCCGCTTTGGACGTTCCCCTGGGCCGTGGGGAAGTTCTGTTGACGCCTCCTCCTCCTCACTCCCGCCTCCTCCCTTCAACACTAAGGCTCACTCATACTCAGACTCATTGACAATCAGACCCGCTCGCACTGAGACTCACTCACACTCAGACTCAGACTCACTTCACTGACAGACTCACTCAGACTCAACCTCACTCACACGCAGACTCACCCGCCCAAAGACTCATCCATACTCAGACTACTCATACTCAGACCACACACGCTCAGATCAACTGGTACTCAAACCCTCTCATATTGAGACTCACTCATACTCAGGCCACTCAACACTCACATACACTCATACGCAACTTAACCATACTCAAACTCAAACACACAGACCCCTCACTCAGTCTCACGTAGATGCAGACTCGCTCTGACTTGCGCACACTTTGTCAATCATGCTCAAGCCCGCTCACTCTCGCTCCTCAAACCCACGCTCGGCCCGCCGCGATACAGCGAACGTGCAACTTGGGCACCCGGAGGGGAACCCGCCAGAGGGTATCTCGCGAGACCGCGCGTACCAAGATTGAGAGGATGCCTCAAGCGACGCGCTCGTTTTGCACCTCGGGTTTCTTCCTCTCTTTTCAAAGCCTCGGACCTCCGCGATGCAGCAGGCGTAACACTTGAACACCGAAGAGGCTGGCGGACAGATCGTTGGGATGCCTCGAGCCAGACGCTTGTCGTGCACCTCGGACTCCTCTCCATTCATAGCCCCACGATCGATACCAGGCGCAGCACTTGAGCAGCCCAAGAGGGGAGCTGCCAGCCCATTCGCACCCAAATTGTGGGAATGTCTCGCGCGTGGCGCTTATTTGGCGCCCCCGACCATGCTCACCGCGATGTAGCAGGCACAGCACTTGGGCGCACCAACGGAATGCCACCAAGGGGTAGTATACGGCGGCAGAGAGAAGACAGAATATGGCGGCAGAGAGTAGCAGAGAGGAACGCTCACATTTGGCCTTGCGAATCTTCCGACTGACTCGCGCTTGAGGTTCTCGTTCAGGTACTCACATAGGACAGTGCCAGGAAATAACATGCGCGTATGCACATGGGGATCCCGCCATCGAACCAGCTCATCACCTCCCGATGCACATTTTGACTCGCCGTTGCTGTGACATTCTGTATTCCACTCATCATGCCATCATGGCGATCTGCTGCGTGTGAAATTGGAATCGGAACGTGCTCGGTTGTTGGTGATGGGTCTCCTGCATCGGCGCCCGCCACGTTCCTGTCCCACCGCAATTGCTCAATCCGCGCACTCGGATCAGAGGGCAACTCATACGAGACACAGCATCCCTTGCCACCAGGGGTAGTACCAGTTCTGGTAGCCTAGCATCAAAAAAAAACGGTTCCGTGGGGAACGGGTCCTGTACTCCGCGGCCTTCCCCCAAGACACGTCCGTCATCCCGAATCATTGTCTCACGGTCCTGGGGCCCGGGGAGGGCCCCTGAAGCCTGAAAGCAAAGACAACCTCCAACATCCGCTTTTCTGTGGCAGCTCATGGGAGCCTCCCGTGTCATTTCGCTGCTCTGCCATGTCGACGCTAACCGACACTCGTCGACGCGAATCGACGCTCAATCAATCCGAGTTGGCGCTGAATCTGTGCTTCCTCGCTGGTTACCAGACACTGGCGCACGCGAGTGCCTCTGCAAGACAGGAATGCCTAGAACGCACACAGCTCCCAACGTTTGAGCAGGGACCGACCGTCCCGGCATTCCTATAATCCTACCACAAAATGTTCTTAGAACCCACAAATTCTCGAAGAACAAAAACAAGGTTCTTAGAACATTAACCCGATTTGTTAAACCAAGGCAGCCCCAACCAGAAATGTTCTAAGAACATTTCGTGGAAACCACAAAAGGTTCTTAGGGTAGGGCTATAGGCGAGCCAGGTCGCTTCGCCACTGCTTGAAACGTTGCTCGCTGCTCCGAACCACTTCCCTCAGGACCCGCTTCGTCATTTTGGACGCCCGAAATGGGCACGGAAATAATGGGTACGATGCCCAACAACAAATGTTGTCCCAAACCAACAGCGGCCGCTGTTGGGCAGGCGGCCTTCTGTCTCGAATGCAGGCCGCGGCGGCGTGGACAGCGGATCTTTTTCAAAATGAACAGGAACTGCTGTTGGGCATAGTACCCTCAGGACCCGCTTCGTCATGCCGCGTCGTCATACGCCCTCCGGCGTGCCGGGCGCCCGGACAGCGCGGGGGCCCCGGCCGGAGCCGAACGGGCGGTCCTCGCGGGCTCCACGCACGGCGGCTGACCGCCGGCCTCGCCCCACGCGCCGTCGGCGTTGGGCGTCGGTGCTCCTGGGCGGAACTCGATCTGTGATCTTCTCCTTATACATGTGCCTCGCCACCGTGCCTCTGGGCACGGAGTGGGCGCGTCCTCACGTCCTCTGCCTGATCCCAGGAGCCTCTGTCCTCAGTCCAGGAGGAATCCTTAATGGGGCCCAGATCCACATTTCGGGAATCGTCCCCCTTGGGACCCGTCGCGGATTGTCGCATGACTTTTTCGGGCCCAAGAGGGCCCGAAGACGGGCCAAGATGACCCCACGAGGCCTCCAAGACGGTCCAAGAGGGCCCCGAGTCGCCGAAAGCTCGTTCCAAGACGCCCAAGATGGCCTGAAGATAGCCCAAGGGGCCTCCCAGACGCGTACGAGGTCTCCAACAGGTCTCCCAAGAGGCAAAACTCATTGATGTTCCTTCGGTGTTTGAAAGATTTTGGCGTTCTCGCCTTTGCGGCTTCCCGACGCTCCAAGACAGCCCAAGAGTCCCCCAAGACCTCCCCAAAACGGCGAGGCCTCCAATAGGGCCCCAAGACAGCCTGAGAGCGTCCCAAGGCGGCCCAAGAGGCGCCCAAAACGGCCCAAGAGGGCCTCACGACGGCCCCTAAAGGGGCCCAAGTGAGGGAGCACGAACGAAAGTTTGAGCCTTCCGCCCCAAGAGGCCCCCAGGAGGCCAAAAGAGGCGCCCAAGAGGCCACAAGAGGCCCCCAAGAGGTTCAAAAGAGGCTCCAAAACGGCCCCCAAGAGGACTCCAAACCGCCTCCAAAAGGACCCCGAGAGGCCTCCCACGAGATGCCAACGAACATCCAACAGGCTTCATACCCACAGCCCAGGCGAGGTGGCGGGACGGGCCGAAGGCCATTAGGTCCGCCGCCCCCTGCTTGCAGGGGTGCACGGCGTGCTGGACGAGCTGTCAGGTTTTGGTTTTGGTTCTTTTTCTAAAAGAACTCCCCAGTGGGCTTCGGCCCGTCCCGCCGGCCACCCTTCCAGGACCTCAATTCCCCAATTTCCTGCCCAAAAACGGCCGTTTCGCTCGGGACATCCTCAAAAAATCGCGACGATGGCCCAAGATGGCCTCCAAGTCCGCCCGAGATGGTCCAAGACGGCCTCCAAAACGGCCCAAGAGAGTGCAAGACGGCCCAAGACGGCCCAAGAGGCCCCCCAGAGGCCTCCCAGACGGCCCAAGAGGCCTCCAAGAGGTCCTCCAGGAGAGTCCGAAGAGGCCAAAATCATTGATTTTCCCTTGGTTTTTGAAGGATTTTGGCATTTGCGCCTTTTCGGCTCTCCGACGGCTCAAGACGGCCCAAGAAGCCCCCAAGATCGCCCAAGAGGCCCCCAAGAGAGCCCCATGATGGCCCAAGTGGCCTCCAAGATGGCCCCTAGAGGGCCCCAAGAGGGCCCAAGAGGCCTCCAACACGCCCAAGATGGCCTCCCAGACGCCCAAGATGGCCTCCAAGACGGCCCTGGAGCATTCCAAGCGGGCCCCAAGTCGGCCCATAGAGGCCCCCCAAACGGCTTCCGACGGCTTCAGACGTGCCAGGAACCCACCAAGATGGCCGAAGTTGGCTCGAAGCTGGCCCGAGACGGCCCAAAAAGCCCCACCAAAGATCGCCCAAAGCTTGCCCAAGAGGCCTCCAAGACGGCCAAGATGACCTTCCGCCTGCCCACGTGTTCCCCGAAGGCTTTCCAAACCGATTCGGGGAACACGTGGTCCGATACCTTGGCAGGTCTGGCCTCAACGTTCGGCCACATAGGCGCTTCCAAAAAGGCAGGGGGCGGCGGTGATTCGCCGTAGGCGTCTTCGATATGCACTTGTGGAGAAAGTCACCCTCTCTTCTCTCCTCCCTCGTCCCTCCTACTCGCGCTGGGCTCGGAAGGTCTCAAGGACCGCACCTCGGCGCAGCCAACGTGTACGTCCTTCAGCCGTACCCTGGTGTCGTCGCCATGGTGCGTGGCGGGGGCCTCCTCCTCCTCCTCCTCCCCCCCCTCCTCCCTCCTCCCTCCTGGTTCTCCTCCTCCTCCTCCTCCTCCTCCTCCTCCTCCTCCTCCTCCTCCTCCTCCTCCTCCTCCTCCTCCTCCTCCTCCTCCTCCTACTCCTCCTCCTCCTCTCTCCTCCTCCTCCCTCCTCCCTCCTCCTCCTCCTCCTCCTCCCCTCCTCCTCCTCCTCCTCCTCCTCCTCCCCCTCCTCCCTCCCCTCCTCCTCCTCCTCCCTCCTCCTCCTCCTCCTCCCTCCCTCCCTCCTCCTCCTCCTCCTCCTCCTCCTCCTCCCTCCTCCTCCTCCTCCTCCTCCTCCCCACTTGTGCGAACCACCCAACGACTTTCAGCACTGTCCGGCACCCGCCGGAGGGATATTGCTCGTGAGGGCCCCGCGAGCCGCACCCACGGCCGCACCCGCAGGATCCTCCGTCTGTTCCACCTCACGACGCTGGGCTGACACGGTTTACCAGCCTGGAACATATCCGTATCCCTATGCTGGGCATCTCCTCACCACGATGCCAGTCTTAGGGATTCCCTTATTTTTTGAAGGCGAATCCCTGAGATTGTCATCGCCTTTTGGCGTGTCAATCTTAGGGATACGGATAAGTTCGAGGCTGGTAAACTATATCTGGCGAACTGCAGGTGGGCTGGTTCTGGCTCTGGTGCATTCCCACCACCAGATTGTGCGGACCTCCCTCGGCCTGCGCGGAAGGGCAGAACGCCGAGACCCCAATGCCGCTGTCTGGGCGCATGGTTACCTCCGGAGCTGCACAGTGAGCACGGGCCCCCGCACGCGACAACGAGCCAAAGTACTGCATCCAACTTCCACGAGAGCCGCGCTGGTATGGCATGACGAAATTTCATCATGCGTGGAGGGCACCGGACAGGCTGCCACATGAGCCGCTATGGACTCCCTGCCAGGACACATGGGTCTCAGCATTTGTCGCTGCCATCCCTCAAGGACGGCACGCTTCACAGATCACCACTTCTTCTTTTTTTTCTTTCTCCTGGCGCCTGCTGGCCCTGCGTGGCTCTCCGCACGAGGGTGAGTCTCTCTGGCGTCAGACCCACTCAGGCCCGTCATACCCTGCCCTGCCAGCTCCTCCAGGCGCAGAGGTCGGCTGTGACCCGTCGACCCGGCCGCTGCGCTGTGGACGCGGCTGGCGAGCAAAGAGAGGAAGGAGGGGGAGGATTCACAAATCACCACTTTGGGGTTGCTGAGCCCCGATTTGCCCCTTCCTGCTTTCCTCTCCTCCTGCCACTCCCGCTCCATGCCTTCCCCCGGCCACTCCTGCCCCCCCCTGCTGCCCACGCTCATAGGGACGACCAAGGTCTCTGTGTCTTCATGCATAAGTTACATGCAATAGAGGTTACTTACCCTCGACGGTTACAGGTTCTGGCACTCCAGAACCCCAAGGTAGGGGTCCAGGGGCACCAGGAAAGGACACAGAAACGACATGCCATCAACCTCAGAGCCGCTATTGAGGGGAATGCCTCTGCTTTGCAAACACGCGAAAACAGAGGCAGCAATTTGCTCTTGCAAAGAGCGTGTGCTATACACACGAGACACTCTAGTATGCATGGGTTCGAGGTTAACGGCAAGAACCCTAGCAGGATGATCGCTATGGTAGTGTGGGAACCTATGGACAGCAAAATTCCTGAATTCTCCCTGTCCTTGTGTTCGGTTCAGGTGCACAAACTCAGGCAAGGTGTCAATGGACATTTGGCCTTCAGGACATTCGGTATACTGCAGGACGAAGCACACACCTTGGCACGCACACGCACACGCTAAGATCATGGATGTCCTGAGGCCCGAATTCGCTGTGTCCCTCTTGCGGGCAGAAGATCCTGTTAACCATGGGAGGCCCCATGGGTGCTGCAGCGTGCGATCTGTACATGTATCCTCACATACAACTGCGGCCACCTGTCCTTGAAATATCAGGTCTAGGATCGAGTCAAAATTGTTATGTATGTGCTCTGAGTGAGGCGCAACATGCAGTGTGCTGATATTGCTGCCGTTCACCCGTGAACGGATATCAATAACATGCTGGAAATCAAAGTCATGGCGCGGCCGAGGTGTTAGATGTATGATATACTTGGCCGCAGGCTGAAACTGTAGGGACACTGGATCGGGAGCCACTTGCTGGCCGCTGACTGCAATCTCGAATTGACTTGCCTCAAACTTCCGCATTGGCTGCACTCGAACCCCTATTAAGGTTGGTCCTATGATACGATATGGAGGAACTTCAGCAAAGGTAGCTGCTCGACCCCTCTTGGCCAAAGCTAGTGCCACTGTCCGATCCTCGTCTGCGAGATCAGCCATGCGGCTAGGAGAGAGGGGACGGAGCACACTGATCAGGCGAGGTAGGCAATATTTCGACCCATGTCGAAGATGATGCAGCAGTCTGATTCGCGTATGGAAGCATCTTCCGCATGCAATGCAATCTGAACTGAAAACAAACTGGCTTGCAATGTCAGAGGCTGGGTGAGACTTCGTTCTATGTGCAGCCAGGGCAGCTGCTGTGTTTCCTACGAATGCACAGTCATAGCACACGTAACGGGTGTCCCTAGTTTGGTGCTGCATGTGGGGAGGGGTGGGGAGACGTCCCTTGGAGCAGACTTTGCTAAAAGTATACTGAAACTTGTGATGAGCTTGTTCATCCAGAAAAACGGCCAGGGCGGCATTTTCAGCTCGAGTGCAAAGTCGGAACCACTGTCTGGGGGACTCCTGGGCTTTCCGAATCCACCACTTGAAATCTCCTTGGGGCCTGTGTTCTTGGGGGAGGAGGATATATTGTGTCATCCACTCTACGTCCTGTCTCACAGCATTGCTCCACGTCCCTGCTGTGTCAAACTGACCTTCTAGCAGCCGCGCAAGAATAGGTGGCCCTGTCTGCATGATCCTGGCCATGAGCCGTAGCCGCCTAAAAGACAAAATGTGAGAAGAGGGCAGAACTCTGGCACGAATGTACACATCATGTTTCGGAAACTGTCGCATGTTGACATCATCCCATGTCAACTTTGTGGCGGCCTTGTAGGCGTGTACGTGGGCCGCCTCCAGGCGGTCTCTCGCCCGTTGTCCTAGCTGGGGCCAGGTCGAGCAATTATGAAAGAGATGTCTCATGATTCTACCTTCTTCTCCTCCTCCTCCTCCTCCTCCCTCTCCTCCTCCCGTCGGGGGCAAATAGTCCAGGGGCGGGCATTGCACGCCGCCCCCCGCCGCACACATGGACCATCGGCGCCCCTGGGCACATGTGTTGCCCCCCCCCCCCCCCCTCGGCTACTCTACGCAGAAGGCCTCTACACACCGCCAGTGTGCCTGGCCAGGGCTATCCTGGCCCTGGCATGGTGTATATGCCTCCTGGCCGAGGCCAGGAGGGTCTATACACCATCCTGGGGTCCTGGGGCCCAGGATGGCCCTGGCCTGGCACGGTGGTGGTTACTCGCCCATATCGTCGCTTCGATCCCGCCCGCCAAAGCCCCCGTCATCCTGGAGCGGGCCGCCGCGACGCCATTGCCGGGGCCGCCGGGAGCGGGCGGGGTGGGGCGCAGAGCCGCCGCTGCGCGCGCGGTCTGGCGGCGCCGCGGCGAGGCGGCGGCAGCGCCCACTGAGGAGGTGTTTGTTGGAGTTGGAGCCCCAGGACGAAGGTGAGCGTTTTCTTTATGCAGCGAGTCGGCATTGGGCGGAAAGGGGGGGGGAGGGGGGGGGGTCTGGCTCCATGCCTCTTCTTAGTGCGACTGTTTGCAAGAGTGCTGCCTCTGGGAGAGGCTCCACCCGCTTGAAACAGGCGCCAAAAACAGCCAAGATTCACTACATGGGATGGGGGAGGGGGGGGGCCAGGGCCCGCGCCGATCGGCAAAACAATGAATAAGAAACCGACGACAAATCTTACCAACACTGGCCCAGACCGATTGTGGGCTTGGCCGGCCTTCGTAGGACGAAGTGCTCCTAACGATTGCACTGACCGCTCATGGGCTTGGCTGGCCCGAATGGCCCTGCGAGCAACCTCGGCCTTGGTTTGGGCCTTAGGCCACCGCCCATGAGAGATACGCGGTGGGTTCACCCGAACACTGCGGAGGAGGAAGGAGGAGGAAGGAGGAGGGAGGAGTGGGAGGAGGAGGACGGAGGAGAAGAAGGTAGAATCATGAGAAGGCTTCCGGGTGGCTGGGGTATGTCTTGCGTGCTCTGGAGGGGTCCTGCCTCGAGGCTCACGGAGAATCACCGAGGGGGGGAGGAAGAGCCTGTGCTGCGGAAGACCCCCGCCGCCCCTCGCATGGCGTCCCGCAGGGTCGCGGCCCCGCCGCGGCGCCCAGCAGGTGCGCCAGGACCGCCGCGCGCGCCTCGCGCCGGCGCAGACCCACGGGCCACGACCAGAGACAGGCCGCGGCTTCGGCGGCGAGCTGCTCGCCCCAGCGCCCCGCGAGCCAAGCACTGCGCGCGCAGAAGGAGAGAGGGGGGGGGGGGCGCAGGCCCAGCTGTGCAGCGCGAGCCTCGCGCTGCTGGGGTGGAGCCGAGGCGGAAGGCCAGCCGGCCCGCGCCGAGGCGGGCGCGCAGCCTCGCGAACCGCTGCCCCTTCGCGGGGGCGCGCCCGCGCGAGAAGCTGATGCGCCACCCCGCGGCTCCGCGCCAGCGCCGCCTCGTGAGCCTCGCGGCCAGCAGCTCCAGGCCCAGCGGCTTCGGGCGGGGTCCCACCCTGCGCCTCTCCCGCTGCCGCCTCCAGGCGCAGCGCGCGCTGCAGCCCGCCGGCCCAGCCCGTGCCCGCCGCCGCCTGCCCCGAGGCCGTGGGCAGGCCCACGGCCGCAGCCCCCGCCTCCGGCGACAGCGCGCCCTCGAGCTCGGCGAGGGTGGGCGGCGCGCGAGCACGCGGCGGCCCCGTCGCAGCGGGCGTGCTGCTGCCTCCTGCAGCCCGCGGCGGCCGCGGCGCGAGCCGCAGCGGCGGCGCGTCCGAGGCCGCGGCAGCCGCCCCGCAGGCACAGCGACTGCCACCCTGCGACGGCGGCAGCGGCAACCAGCCACCGCTCGGGGGCGTGAGGGCGGGGCCCCCCGCGCGCAGGGCGAAACCGTCCGCAGCCGCGCTGCGAGCCTCGAGGGCCGCAGCGTTCGCCTCGGCAGCCTCCGCAGGTGCACCGTCCAAGCGAGGCCCCCCCGCAGCCCAGGCCAACTCCAACAAAGAAGCCGCGACGAAGCCCCCCTACCGTGACACCGAGGCCGCCGCGGCGACTTGCGCCTGAGTGTGAAATAACCGACGTGGTGTATTTACGTAGTGTAGTTGCGCAAGGTATTTGCGTACTGTATTTGCGTAGTGCTTTTACGTAGCGTTTTCACGTAGTGTATGTACGTAGGGTGTTGCGTAATGCATGTACGCAGTGTATGTACGTAGTATAGTTGAGTAGTGTGTTGAGTCTCGTAGTTTACGTAGTGCGTTTGCGTAATGCTTTCGCGTAGTGTGTTGGGCCAATGTGTTGTGTTGGTGTAGTGAGTTGGCGTAGAACTCCTGCGTGGTGACGCTACTGCGCCGCCACTGTGCCGAAGGCTGAGTCGTGTTCCCCTGCGCTGTGCCGCGCCGCACTGGGACATGACAGGGAACGTGCCACGTAGTGTATGTGCGTAGTGTAGTTGTGTAGTGTAGTTGCAGTGTGTACTTGCGCAGTGTATGTGCGTAATATATTTGCGTAGTGTATTTGCGTAGTGTATCTACGTAGTGTATTTGCGTAGTGGATTTGCGTAGTGCATTTTGCGTAATGTAGTCTACTTAATGCGTTTGCGTACTTTGCTAACGCAGTGTGTTGGCGTAGTGTGTTGGCGTAGTGCTCTTGTTTCGTGTATGATATTTTCGTCGCCGTTCGGCGTGCAATGCTTGCGTGGAAGATTTGCGCAGTGAATTTCGCGGAGTGCCTGACGCCGCGTGGAGTTAGCTTTCCGCGTAGTGTTGTCGCGTAATGTGTTCGAGTCGTGCGTCTCCGTGGTCGACCCGCAAACTCGGGAAGGGTTTCAGGACTGCGAGGCCTGGGGACGCTGCCAAGCACCTCGATCGGGCGATGGGCAATGGCAATGCTGGAGATGTCCATGGTGGCACTACTGTGCCGGGGGCTGCGTCGTGCCCCCCTGCGCTGTGCCGCGCCGCATTCGGACGTGGCAGGGAACGCGTCACGTAGTGCATTTGCATAGTGTTTTTGCAGAGTGTATGGCGTAGTTCATTTACGTCGAGTATTTACGTAGTGTACTTGCGTAGCGTATTCGTGTAGTGTGTTTGCGTGGTGTATTTGCGTAGCGAATTCTACGCAGTGTATTTTACGCAGTGCGTTTGCGTTGTGTGTTGGCGCAGTGCGTTGGCGTAGTGTGTTGGCGTAGTGTTCCTGCGTGGTGTATCGGCGTAATGTTTCGCGGATGGTACTAGCGTCGCCGTTTAGCATGCAGCGATTGCGTGGAATACTCGCGTAGTGTATTTGCGTAGTGTATGTCGCGTGGTGTCTTTCGCGTCGCGAATGGACTTAACGTTTCCGCGTGAATTCAGCTTTGCGCGTAGTATTTTCGCTTAATGTCTTCGCGTCCTGCGCTTCAGTGATTGACTCGCGAACTTAGGAGGGGATTCACAACTGCGGGGCCTGGGGACGCTTCCCAGTACCTCAATCGGGCGATGGGCAGTGGCAATGCTGGAGATGCCCGTGGTGATGCTACTGTGCCGAGGGCTTTATCGTGCGTCGCCTGGGTGTGAAATAATCGACGTAGTGTATTGCGAACTGTTCACGTAGTGTGTTTGCGAAGCGTATTTATGTAGTGCATTTACGTAGTGCCTATTTCACGTTGGAGCTTTTTGCTGGTGTAACATAATCTACGCAGTGTAATGACTGGGTGTATTTGCGTAGTGTACTTACGTAGTGTATTTACGTAGTGTATTAGCGTAGAGTAGTTACGTAGTGCAGTTGTGTAAGTAGCATGTTTGCGTAGTGTACTTGGGTAGTGTATTTGCGTTGTGTATTTACGTAGTGTATTTGCATAGTGTTATTTCACGTTTGAGCGTTTTCATCACATCATTACACTGTGTAGTTTCCTTATTTCGCATAACCCTCCCGCGTGCCGGGCAAGGTTCTGCCACATCCGAGCAGCCCCGAGCACCCTCCCAGCCCGTGCCCAGGCGGCTGAGTGCGGGCTGTGCCACAGCCTCGCGGTCCCGCCAGGAGCCCGGAGCACAGCGCCCGCCACAGCGGGCGACCTGACCAGGGCACGCTTGCGGTCGTCGCGCCCTGCGATGGTGGGCCGCGCCCATCTGATCTCGGCGGAGCGCCGTGCACTGAGCTGCCACGCATTCTCAGGGGAACAAAAAGTGACATAAACATAAAAACTCGGAGGTCCGCGCGGATTTCTCGGATCGGCGCTGGACCCCCCTCCCTGGCGCGCGGAGCGCGCCAGGGGCGGAGGCGCCGCCAGGGGGCCCCGGCGCCGATCCGAGAAATCCGCGCGGACCTCCGTGTTTTTATGTTTATGCCACGTTTTGTTCCCCTAATTCTGGCTGCCGCCCGTCGCCTCTCGAGCCACGGGCCAGACGCCCGGGCTGAGCCTGCCAGCGGAGCCACCAGGTCGTGACGCAGACTGCAGTGGCTGCCGCTTCCCTGGCAGGAGGCGGCATAGCCACGGAGGGGGGGAGGACGATGGGAAGCTGAGATCGCTTGCACGTGGATTGTCTCGTCGACGGCTCAATCGACGCGTCCATAAAACGAAGCCAGGTCGTGGATAAGGTCAGAGGAAGATCAATCGATCATCTCTGCGATCTGGCGGCTCTGGAGGATGTCTCGGGCGCCGCGGCCTTCTCAGAGCGTTCAGACCGCTCTGAGAGCAAACGCTCTGGAACGGATTTATCCTCGTCCTTGCCCCGTCCGGGTCCAACCCCGCCTGTTGGGCCGGCCGATCGCTGCCCTGGAGGAAGGCAGCAGCCAGGGCTGCATCCAGTCGGTGACTGGGCGCGGCACACCGCACAGGAAGGAGTCTTGGGCGAGAGATTCGGCGAGAGAGCGGCGCGCTGGACCCATTGTGGCCCACGCCATCGCCGTTCGCGGCCGCAGATCCAGGAGGGGCGTCGGCGCAACCAGACGACTGGAAGTTAGCATGGCGATGGGGCATACAGTGAACCCGTGGAAGAAAGACGCACGATAAGGATGCAAGGTCCTTGGAAGGACTTCGCGGGCGGGGCGCGGCCAGCGAAAGGAGCCAAGGATGGGCCGAAGGGGAAGAATGCAAGGGTAACATTACAAAGTCGCTCATGCTTACTATGCGGGTTGACTGTACGCCCTCGGCACCTGGGCTTCACACAGCTGGAGGCTGTGGCTCCGTCTGGTCGCCCCGTCAGCCAAGAATGCTCAAGGAGAAGAGCAAGGCCGGGGATGCCGTCTGATGGGGAACTGCAGCGGCCACGGGCTCAGCAGGCGACGGAGGATCATGCTGAGAATGCGGGTGGCAACAACAAATGATACCTGCGCAACTTTCAGCAAGAGGCGGCCACCCGGCACCGCTTGCCGGAAGCCGACGCGCCCAGAGCGAGTCTGCCAGGCGACGGGCTTCGAAGCTCACGGGGAGGCGCGGCTGCTGGGGCCCGGCGGGCCTGGCCGCAAAGCAACGGGCTGGCTGGCCTCCTCCGAGTCTGCGGCGACAAGCCGCCGGGCAGCCGAGAGCTCTCTCAACGTCGCGATCGCGGCAATAAGTCTCTCTTCCGCCTCAGCACGGCGGATGTCAATTGATCGACGATCGAAAACGGGTCTTGCGCGAGATGACGTAGCGACCTGACGCGGTGGCTTATGCGGGCCACCCGCGCGGCACGCCACATTTGAAGCAAGGGCGCTCACTCGCGACCTTACGCGGGCAGCTTACGCGCCAATGTCGGCGCAGACGACCCCGTTTTCTGCGTCGCTCAATTGCTGCTCTGCGGAGGCTCCCCGAATGTGGCTGCTCAGCTCCGTCTCCCGGGCCGTCGGCGCGGAAGCGGTGGTCGCGCGCGGGGACGCCTAGCCTTTCCGGACCGCTGAGACGGCGGCAGCGGGTGCGCAGCTCTGACCCGGCTCCAGAAGCGCAACTTCCTCAGCTCCCTCAACTTCTCGTGCATGAGGGCGGCGGCCCTGGAAACGTCGATCGACCGCTCTGCGTCAGGTGGAGGGAACCTGAGGAGGAGGGAGGAATGGAGGAGCAGGATGGAGAAGGGAACAGGGATGAGGAGGAATGATAATGGCGGCCTGGTCAGCGAGTGAATGCAATTCCTGGGCGAGGCCGCGACGGGCGACGGCTAGACTTCGCCGAGGTGCCTACGAGGCGGAGGTCTAGGAGATGTGCGACGGTAAATGCGCAAAGGGCACGCAGAAGGGAGCACCGAAGCATGCGACGGCAGTAGGGCGCGGTGCGAAGCGAAGCAATAGGAGCACTGGTGATGCAACGAGCGCAAGACGGAGGGCAACGAGGAGCGCGACGAGCGGTACACGATGAGCGACGAGGGGCGGGAAGAGGAGGGGGAGGAGGAGGAGGAGGAGGAGGAGGAGGAGGAAGAAGAGGCAGAGGAGGAGGAGGAGGAGGAGGAGGAGGAGGAGGAGGAGGAACCCGCCGACAGGAAGATACCTGCGCTTGTGCCTGGTGGCAATGCGGGGGGAACGACAGCGAAGAGTGCGAAGCCTCAGGGCGTGCCTCGCCAGCGCTCTGCGACAGGAAAAGATGGCTACGGATGCCGCTGTCCGTGATCACACAAGGGGGAGCTGGGGGAGACCGACGCGGCGTAAGTGCCGGGGCCCGCACGAGGCGGACGGCGACAAACTCGCTGAGATTCGCTAAGGGGCCGGCGATCCTCTTCAATGCCATCGCACAAGAGGGGCGACATGAAGGGCGAACGGTCGTACGGGTGAGGCTGTGCGTGCGTGCGCGGCTCATGCTAAACTGCACTGTTGGGCTTTGCTGGGGCCAGACCCGACAACTCTCTCCGCCTCCTTCTCCTCCGCCTCTCCGTCTTCCTCCTCCTCCTCCTCCTCCTCTACCTATTTCTCTTCCTCTGCGTGTTCCTCTTCGCCATGTTTGCCGACGCCACGACCGACGTCCTCATCCGCGGCGCAATCACCCTCGCTGTCTTTCGTGGAACGAACGAACGAACCAGCGCCGTCGCACCGGAGCGTGTCCCTGGGGGGATGGGCGGAATCGGCCGCAACCCTCATACATTGATGCGCGCGTAATGAATTCAGCGCGTGCAAAAATATTTCCCCCAATCTTTCCACAACTTGTGGTCTGCAACAACGTGAAGCCAATTCGTCCCATCCACATCATATCCGGCATGCAAAAGAACTTTAACATCCCATGGTTCCATCGGTGTTTAGGCCCGTGTGGTCGGCGGCCCCGTGCTCTCTGGCGATTTGCTGCGTCCCAAATACTCAGGGCCCCGTAGACCCGGACACGCTAGACCCGGACACCCAACATCCCTCGAAACTAATTTTTCCAGACGGCGGCACGAACAAATTACTGCACTGCAGCACTTCTAGAATAAACCCGGACACGAGCCCCAAAAACCTGCAAGACCCCCCCTAGCCCGGACACAAAACCGAATCCTGCAGTGCAGCAAACAAAACATGCACGGGTGCTGAAAAACGTGACTTTGCAAGAAAGGATGTCGTTTCCTTGGTTTTCCGTGTCCTGGTTTATCTGTGTCCTGGTCTCCGGGGGCCTGCAGTAGTTGCCTTCACTGCCCGCCGGTCCTTTGGCATGGCAGCTAGCCTTGCTGCGTGGCGTCAGATTCTGCGCCTCCAAGCAACGGCCCCAGCTGTCCAAGTTAAGCTCATCCATGTAGTTGTCCACTTTGGTTGTCGCCCGTTGGATGCAATATATCCAAGGCTCGATACCATCTGACATACTTGAAGAAGGTTCGCTTCCATTGCGTGGCGATGGGGAAGGTAAAGACGAAACCGAAGACGACGATAATGATGGACATGATGCACATGCTAAGCCGAATTTGCCATGTACGTAAACATCGACTGCACATGCACGTTTCGTGCGCCGTCGCCTAACACTTTTTTGGTCTGCGGGTCGAGAGCGAGCCTCTTCCGGTTAAAAGCTAGGCGGGCTACGCAAAGCTCTAATTGGGGTGACAGAGCACAGGCGGGCGGGGCCTCAGGTGTCCGGAAGGCGGGCCGGGGCGCAAGCGGTGCCGAGGAGCTTGCACAAGATAAATAACGCCTTGGACAGGAGCCGGAGGCGAAGATCCGGGCGCCGTCGCCTAACATCCAACGTCATGCGAAGCATTCGGCGTTGCGTCGTCTGGAGTTGTTGCTCCATTGCAACAGAAAGCGTCCAACTCGAGCAGCCATATAAGACAGTGGTCGTGACCATGCTCTCGAAGAGGCGGATACGAAATTTTAGCGAATCTGTCTTGTTGGTCAGCGCCGCCTTATGCGCCATGAAAACCGTTCCAATATTGTCGTAGCAAATGCTCGATTTCGGTTTCCAGTGCGCTTTTTGATGCCACGCGTTTGTTTGAATACTTTACTAGGTCTGTGATTGACGCGATATCGATTTGCATGTCGTCAACTGTAGTGTGCGTTCTTTTTCCCAGTCCAATTCCTTTCGTGACATTCATGAGGACTTTTGTTTTACCTGGGTGAAGAAGAAGACCCGCTGCAGCAGCTGACCTTCGGACATCCGACAACATCCGTACACTGTGTTGCCAACTGTGCCCCACGAGAAGGCCGTCATCAACAACATCGCAAATTCGTTAGAGACGCTTCGCTGAATCCAAATTCAATGCCATAGTTTCGATCTGCCCATTTCTGCTTCACGTCCCGGAGAATATATCCCAGCAACACATCAAAGATGGGCGAACTCAATGTATCTCCCTGCTTGGTGCCCCTGGAGATGTCGAAGGGCCTCCTGAGAATATCGGTTTTCATCCGTCCTTTCTGCCCCGTGTAGCTTTGTCAGCAAAATTATGTATGCAACGGGCACGCTCTGTCTCTCGGGGGTGATCTCGGGCAAATGTCCGTGCGTCAGCCTTGGGTTCGATGCGTCGATTGCACTCTTCGTGAACACTGGCGGTCCAATGGGGAAGGGTTGGAGCAGGCCCAAAGCCACCAGCAGCGTATCCCCTTCACCGCTGGACGTACGCAAGGCGGTCGCAACCTGATGCATCCAGCTTTGCCAGTATGACATCGATTGAGGTCGCCCCATGTTCTTCGGTGGTTGGCCCGTACAAGTGAATGCGGTGTGGCATCGTGATGCTGTTGCGGAGCCAGGCGTACTCAATTCAAGTCGAAGGTCATGCTTGTAAATGAATATTACCCTAGGCGTACACAGAGCGAATAGAAGTTAATCGAACAAGCCAGGGGCTTCCATCATAGGCCACCTTCCTGCGCGAGAAGCGAAACATCCACAGTCCCAAATATGTATCCCACCTCAGCTGGGCGCTTTTACATTCAATGCGAAAACCATCCCAACCCCAATCATGCTCGGATTGGGCCAAAAGCCTTCGAATACCGTTCGCCCTGCATCCTGGAACTGGATCCGGGATCGAGGAATGCTGATTCAGAATGCCGTCAGCACAGCGAACGGGCTTTTCAATCTTTTGCGCTCTCGCATTTGGGCCAAGCTGGCCCCATGGAGCAGACTTGTAAACGCGATGCGGTGTGTCCAGGAAATCGTCGCATCAACGTCTCGATCCGATAGTCCGTGATGGGCATGACATGGTGACACGTGCAACAACCATAGTCAGAGTCCAGCGTCTCTAAGATCACTGCCAATGAAGATGACCACTCTTCGACGCGCTTCGGGCAGCGAATAACGATACGACGGCCATCGAAGCTCGAATTGTGTGTCGTCATGCCAAGCTCCCACCATGCCGATCGGCGTATAAACACGTTGGGGGATACAGTACGAAACCAACCACAACTCATCAACCATCGCTGGTGATTGTTTGTTTTACGTTACCAAATTCGGAAGACCAATGTTTTTGTGCAGGGCTCCACGCCATCGCGCTACTCTTACATCCGATGCGCAATCCATCTCGTGACCAATCGTACTCTGCATATGCAAGGCCGCGTGAAAAACCATCCATCTATGCACTCTCCCGGAATTGCATCACTAACGATTGAACCTGGGTTCACTTCAAAATCAACAGCGCGGGCCAACTCTTCAATCATTCTCCCTCTCAGACACGGACTCAGCATTGACATTGGGACACCGTTGAATAGATCTGAAGCACGAGAACCTCAAATCCCTTACATGATGTATCTTAAATGACACGCGGGCAAGACACCCAACGCGCTTGAGCTCCGATCGCAAAACACTCCCACGTCTGGGATCGAGACAGCATATGGCAAACATTCGGGACGCCTGGCCTTTGAGCAACATTGTACATGTCACCCAGAACCCGCGCAATCACCAAGCTCTGATGGCTTCAATCTAATGTGTGTGTTTTCGGTTGGTGAATCGGCGGTGGTTTGCCAGACAGAACAGCAACACCTCCGCGAACATCATCAACGATGGGGTAACGTCCGGCGAGATTGCCTTAACTCAGGACTCGATCACCACGGAGCCGACCACTGGCATCTGGCGCTACGACATCGGCCAGTGACGAGGACGGGCACTACAAATACGCAACTATGTGGCAATCTGAGCCCCGGGTCTGCATGTGCAATGACATGACCGCCTGGCCATCCCAGCAAGCCGCAGCATACCCGAGCCGGGCTTGAGCCCAAATAACAAGACAAGTGTGGGGGGGATGGGGATAATGACGGTGGAGGAGGAGGAAAAGGAGGAGGAGGAGGAGGAGGAGGAGGAGGAGGAGGAAGGAGGGGAGGAGGAGGAGGAGGAG
This sequence comes from Prorocentrum cordatum, assembly GCA_963575745.1. NCBI lineage: Eukaryota > Dinophyceae > Prorocentrales > Prorocentraceae > Prorocentrum > Prorocentrum cordatum. The sequence goes on from CAUYUJ010017216.1 coordinate 170,714, forward strand.
GAGGAGGAGGAGGAGGAGGAGGAGGAGGAGGAGGAAGGAGGAGGATAAGTGTGGAGGAGGGATCCAGTTGGTAGCGCCCTGCGGAGGCCGAGCTACCTCAGAGAACGGTCTGGTCCACTTCTCTGCTCTCCCATGGGAATCGAGATGCTACGAGCCCTGACTGCGACAAGCGAGAAGGTATGCGCCCCAACTGCCACAGCAATGGAGCTCTCACGGAGGAGGTGGAGGAGGAGTGGGCCATGTGGAGCAGGGATAACATTACGCATTGCACTTTTACAGAGAGGTGGGGGGGAAGGCCGATCAAGCCGAACGACTCGCCAGAACTACTCAGACCATGCTCCTCAGCACCCGCAAGATCATGAGCAGACGAGCCGACCACCAAGCCCATTCCTTCCGCTCCGCCAACCAGACGTCCCGAAGAGCTCGGAACCTGGGTCCATCCCGCACTGCCTAACATCTGATCGCCGAACCCCCCTGAGGCACAATCCCAGCGACGCGGAAGGCACGCATCCGAGCATCCGATGTCCTGTCTTTGTTCTATACGAGGTCCCCAGAAGTCCCGACCCTTTCCCACGGGCCAATTTTTCACTCCGGATATTTCTGTTACAAGCCTGCGGCCCGGCGAAGGCTCCCCAAAGGCCGCACACGGCCAAAGACCTTCCGTTGTGTTTTTTTTTTCGCGCCGCAGGCGTGTCTGGGGATTCGGCGGCGAACTCTCCTGTAGTCGCTCCGCAGCCGCAGATTTCTAGGCCCGACGCTACAGTGCGGTCAACGGGCGCTGCAGGCGCATTGGGCGCCATATCGCAGCCCTCCCTCTGAATTGCAGGGTAAAGCGAGGGGCGCGCCGATGTGCGCGGCGGAACGCCTTGCAGTCCAGCTGGGGGCAAGGGCAAGGGAGCAAGGTCCTCCTCCTCCTCCTCCTCCTCACTTCTGACGTTCAGCAAACTTGGATCGACTGGGATCGTAGCGTCCTCCTCCTCCTCCTCCTCCCGCTTCTCATCCATCTCGCCCATCCCCAGAGGACTGGTTGGGAGGGAGGGCAGGGGAAGGGGGAGGCAAGGAGAGAGGAAGGGACGTCCTTCTCCTTCTCCTCCTTCTTCTCCTCCTCGTCCTCCTCCTCCTCCTCCCGCTCAGCATCCTCCTCCTCCGCCTCCTCCTCCTTCTTCTCCTCCATTTCGCCCGTCCCACGATAACTGGATGGGGTAGAAGGGCAGGGGAAGGGGGAGGCAAGGAGAGAGGGAAAGACGTCCTCCTCCTCCTCCTCCCTCCTCCTCCTCCTCCTCCTCCACCTCCTCCTCCCCGTCCTCCTCCTCCCTCTGCTCCTCCAGCTCGTCCGTCCCCAAATGACTGGAATGGTGTGAAGGCAGGGCCTCTAGGAACTCCTACAATGTAAAAAATACCTGGACCTTTTTCGAGCCTGCGAATACTGGAACCCACTTCCCCCCTCCCCGATCTCCCCCACCACCTTCTCCTCAAAACAATGGGGGAGATATGAAGAGATGAAGCCGGGACACTCAGCGAAATGCCCCACAGGAAGCGCGTCAGCCCCAAAGGGGCTTGAAGGGCGTTGGCTGCTTCGGGCCCGAATACAAGTCCACGTCCTCGCCGCGAAGACATCGACAGAGTGATGAGAGCGCTTCCAAGAGAAAGAAGAGGATGACAATGATCCCACATCTAGTGACGCACAAGGGATCTCCGAATGTCGAACCAACCGAATGCGATTCCGTCGATCTGACTGAGAACTGCGCTCCACTCCACCGCTCAAGCCGCGGCAAATAGTTACAAGTCCGAGAAGCCTTCCTCCCTGCAATTTGCGGCGCCAACTTGCAGACATCCAGGATGTGTTTAGCACGACCGTGTCCGGCGAACGAGGAAGTGCGCGACGAGCCTTGCATCATCCGAGAATTCAGAGGCAATGCACCGATGCTCACGCTGTCCCAGGGCTTGCGGGTCCAGCCTGGACCAACCAACGCAAGATCAAGGGCGGGGCGGGGTGAGAAGCACGCCACCGCACTCCCTGCAGTCAACCCGTATCATAAGGACGCACGATAAGGATGCAAGGGCCTTGGAAGGCCATTTCGGAGCTTTTCGAGCGGGGCGCGGTCAGCGAAAGTGGCCAAGGATGGACCGAGAAGGCAAGGATGCGATGGTACCCTTGAGACGGCTGGCCATCCTTACTTTGCGGGGTGACTGTAAACCTCGGGCCCCCTTTGGCGTCCTTGGTCGCAGCAGGGCTCAGCTCACACCTCCAGAAATTGCTGACGTTGCTCGGTCGATGAGGCGAGGCAGGGCAAGCATCACGCTGACGCGCGCCATCGGGCCCCAGGCGAAGCGGTGGCCGCCCTGAGAAGAGTTTCGCAACCAACAACTTCATAACTTGCAAGACGTCTCAATCTGGTATGAGTATCAGAATTGGCAGATGGGGCGACTCCGATCGACAAGCTTGCAACAGAGTCCACCACATGATTGCGTCTCGCGCGGAGGATGTGATCACGGTCATCGACCGCATCTTCATCCTGGTGGACCTTAATTGTGCTCACACGCATGCTGGGCACGCTCGGCCGAATGAAATGAGCACATCCTGCATACAAGCGTTTGCGGCTAGCCTGCCTAATCGAGGGATGGTTAGGGTAGTCGACAAGACCCTGGCGGTCCAAGTTGACCCTCTAAGCAGCAATTTCTCAGCTACACAGGAGACGTGATATTCAGCAAGTTCATGTGCGTGGAGATCGGGAGGCCAGATATGCCTACGAAGGCTCACCATTTACTGATTAGAGCTCGGACCCGGTATGGATGCAGCCTAGCCTGCTAGGGACAACTCACCCCCAAGATATTTCAGACAGGAGCCGTGAACAACCACCTCACCAGCAAAATCCTTGACGAGCCAAGGGCTCACAGCCTGCCAGGCCACACGCTATTATTCGAAGAGCAGCATCCGGACGGACACGTCGGGGCACGGCTCGACTCCGTGGCAAGCGAAACTGTCGCCGGGCGCATTGCACACGACTGGACCTCGGACTTCACTGGATCAGTCCTGAAATCGCGACAACATGCAATCCACACAGGCCCTTCCCGAGGCCAGATGGACTCCCGCGTCCCACTCCAGATTTTCGGGCCAGTTGTTCCCCACATGAGAAGAAGCCTAACCATCGCAGGCGACATATGCGCGAGCTGGAGCGCGATCATTACGCCAAAACCAGCAACGGCGGTATGGTCCAGGAGACACGCTCAAGACTTCCTCATCGCACTGAGCGGGCCATTGACTCTCCGCCCAGACCCTGAAAGGACTCCGAGAACAGCTTGCCGACCAGAGCGCAGCGTGGCAAACGAAGGGGGGCGGAGGTGAAATCGGTGGAGAATGACCCAAACCTCCGTGGCCCACCGCCGGGTCATCGTGAAAGAATGTCTGGCGCTCGTCTGGATGGTCTTCCCGACCATCTGCCGGAGAGATAACGCATCGAGGCCGTTGCCTCCTGGAACCTCTGCGACACGGCTCCATGACGAGAGCCAGCCGCAAAGACGTTCCCACTTCGATGATCTCTTGCCGTGGGTCACTGAGGGGCCAGTCGGGCGCTTCGCTCCGACGCCTTCGGGGGCCCCTCCGCAGGCAGCCGCCCCTGGACACTACTCGGGCAACTGGCTCGGTCGTCGAACCCCAGAAGCAGGAGCAGAAGCTGAGTCCACCACGGGCCCGGACATGCCTCTCATGGCGCGAGCAAGACATGTCCGCAAGACGACGGGGAGAGGAGATACGCGAGGCCGTTCCAGGCTGACCTTGGAGGAGGAGGAGGAGGAGGAGGAGGAGGAGGAGGAGGAGGAGGAGGAGGAGGAGAATGAGGAAGAGGAGGAAGAGGCGGAGGAATATGGAAAGGAGAAGGAGGTAGGTGGTGGTACTCAGCATCTGGTCGAGTCTGCAATGCTTATCCGATTACACATGACCGCTGTGCGCATTATGAGGGCATGTCCCCTCGCGAAACTTGAAAGTCGGCACTCCCGTCGCGACTAGATTTCTAATCAGGGAACACCATAGAAACCGTTAGGGTCGAGAAGCCTAACGAAAACATCCCGAACGGTGCACCTCGGCACCAGATCCCGAGAGTGAGAAGGCAAGCGTCTCAATTCGCACACGCACACACACAGCACAGGAGCGGGGGGAGAGGGAAGGAGAGACACACGATGTGTGTGTGTGTGTGTGTGTGTGTGTGTGTGTGTGTGTGTGTGTGTACGTTTAGTTATGTTTTATCCTCTTGCGCAGGGTGTCTAGAGCTCCGACCACTTTATTCCGCGTCGCCCCCCCCCTCCCCGCGTCCCCAGCGCCAGAGTGGGACCCCCGCGCCGTGGCTCTCTGCCCCGAGCTCCCCCGCCCCAGCGCCCCAGCGGGAGCCCCGCCCACCGCCCCCTCGTCCACGAACGTGTTCCTCGTCGCACATCCCCCCCGTCCCGCGTCCCCAGCGCCAGAGTGGGACCCCCGCGCCGTGGCTCTCTGCCCCGAGCCTCCCCGCGTCCCCAGCGCCCCAGCGGGGGACCCGCCCACTGCCCCCTCCGCCACGAACGCTTTATTCCGCGTCGCGCACCCCCCCTCCCCCCGCGTCCCCAGCGCCAGATTGGGACCCCCGCGCCGTGGCTCTCTGCCCCGAGCCCCCCCGCGTCGCCAGCGGCCCAGCGGGAGCCCCGCCCACTGCCCCCTCCGCCACGAACGTTTTATTCCGCGTCGCGACGCACACCACCTCCCCCACCTCCCTCCCCGCGTCCCCAGCGCCCCAGTGGGGGCTCCGCCCCGTGCCCCCTCCGCCCCGACAATTTTATTCCGCGTCGCGACGCACACCACCTCCCCCCCCCGTCCCCAGCGCCCCAGTTGGACCCCCGCCCCGTGGCCCTCTGCCCCAAGCCCCGCCCAATGCCCCCTCCGCCCCGACCATTCCGCGTCGCGACGCACCCACCTCCCCCCCCTCTCCTCCTCCGCGCCCCCAGCGCCCGCACGTGGGACCTCCGCCCCGTGCCCCCTCCGCTCCGAGCGCTTTATTCCGCGTCGCGACGCACGCCACGTCCCCCCCTCTCCCCACCTGGGATTTTGGCCCCGTTGCTGGGCCCCGAGGGGCGATGTGTTGCCACCTCTTCCCCCCTCCTCCTCCTCCTCCACCTCCACCTCCTCCTCCTCCCCCTTCCTTTTTGTGCAAGAGCCATGGCACACGTGCCACGTGTTATATATATATATATACATACACATACAAGCACTTGCATAACACAACTCTCGATCTCTCTCTATACAAGTGGCACGTGTGTGCCCAGGCTGATTCAAAAAACTGAAGGGGCGTGTGAAACAGGCGTGACATACAACAGCGAAGTCGCACTCGAGCGCAAGTGGGGGCGCCACACCTTCCGATGTGTGTACCAGGCCCCCCCCAGGAAGCCTCAGGAGGCCCGACTTGGATACCAGAAGAGGCTCCAGGAGGCCCCAGGATTGTGTGTGTGTGATGTGTGCTCTGTGTTGTGCGTGCTTTTTGTGCGTTGTAGGTGTTGTGTGTGTGTGTGTGTGCGTCTGTGTGTGTGTGTGTGTTATGTTTGTCTAGCGTGTAATGTGTTGGGCGTGATTTGGGCCTCTGTGTGCGCATGTAGTTCTGAAGCCCCAGGAGGCCCCAGGAGACCCCAGGAGGCTTCAGGAGGCCCCAAGAGGCTCCAGGAGGCCGCCGGCGGCCCCAGGCGGCCCCAGGAGGTTCCAGGAGGCCCCCAGGAGGCTCCGAGGCGGGGCCTGGGGTACCAGAGGGTACGTCGGGGCTCGATTTTGGGAGGATGTTTCAGGCGAGACCGCCATTCTCTGTAACATGTTGAAGCTCCAATGTGTTTTTGTACCCTGATGTCACGATCTGCGTGAGGGGTGCCACCGGTTTTCAGAATTTCGAGAATGTCCCTAGCGAACGGCCAAGACCGCTCCAAGACGGCTCCAGGCGGCCACGGAGCCTCCCCAGGAGGCAGCCAAGAGGCCCAAACCCTTCCAACCCAAGGAACATGACTGAATGTTTGTTGCCTTGTCGCCTTTTTGTGTCCGATGGCCTTCCGAAGCCTCAAGGTGGCTCCAGGAGGGCCCATGAGAGCCCCAAGAGCGGCCCCAAAAAACCCAAGATGGCCCCAAGAGCGCCCGCGGGCGCTCCAATAACGCCCCAACAGAGGCCCAAAAGGCGATTCTAGGCGTTCCCGAAGGGGCGTCCTGATTGAAGCCCTCCCCTACTTTGATGGATCTCCTCCAATATGGCCCCAAGAGAGCCCCTAAGGCTCCCAAGAGCGACTCAGCAGGGCCCCAAGAGGCGCCCAAGAGGCCTCCAACAGGCCCCCAAGAGACCCCCAAGCGGCCCCAAGAGGCTCCCCGAGGCACCCAAGACGGTCCCAAGAGCCCCTAAGAGTGTCCCAAGAGCACTCCAAGAGAGACTCTTCCTCTGTGTGCTGTCTACTTCCTTGATCGAGGCAACTCCTTTGGGCATCGTCTCTGGATGGGCTGGTGGGCCTACTTTGGGTACGCAAGCGCACGATGCGAGTCGGACGCCGAGCAAGCAGGGGCAGGCGATGCCACCTGCGAAGGAAAAAATAAGGCAGCGAGCGCGCTGGGGCGAGGCGGAACTCAGCGCGGCGAAGAAGGCGCGATGGGGGGGAGCATCATCATAACCACGGAGTAGGGCCGCGCGCGGGGCCGCGCGGCCGGCGCGCGTTGCTCTCCACCTCGCGGAGCCCGGCCTCCACCTGGAGCCAGAGCTTGTTCCCCATGCTCGGCTACTTCTGCCCCGCCTCGCGGCTCTTGGCGGCGCCTCCGACGGAGGGGCCTCGCCAACCCTGCCAGCGGCGGGGCCCTGGGGGCCCGGCGCGAGCTGCGTGGCCGAATATCAAATGGTAGTCGTCGGGTAGGAGGGGCGCGACGCGTTCGTTGGTCGCGGCTGCAGGGCTTGAGCCTCGTGGTCGCGTGCGCCGCGCTCGACGGGGCCAATCTCGATTGGGGCGCGGTGCGCGACGCTCTGGCCCGGGATGCAGCGTCTGCGTCTGAGGGCTTCTAGCGCGCGACGCTGCGCGGTGGCGCGATCGGCAATGGAGCTGCGGCGTGAGACGCAAACGTTGGTGGGCGCGCCGCAAAATGACGAGCGCTGAGCTCCGTCGACCTTTTGGCGGCGAATGCTCCCGGACAGCGCGCGTCAGATTCTGCGAAGGCTGGTCGACGCCAGCGTGGGGGGCGCCGGCCTGGGCTGGAGGCGCGCCGGGCAGCGCGTTGGCCAGAGCCTGCGGTGGCGGATCTGCGACAGAGAAGAACTTCGACTCAAGCGCTTTCGCGTCGAATTAGATGAATTCTTCGAGGATGTCGGTGCAAGGGGGCAAGCGCGTCGGTCTGAGCCGCCGCCCAGATGGGCTCTCCTTCCTCGGTCTTGCCCGCGACCCGCATGTCGTCGTGGAACTGTCGAATCGATGGGTTGGCCGCAGGGGCGGGCCTGCCGTCGGCGGCGTCAACGACTGCGCGGAAGTTGACGGCGCCGAAGGCAACCGCGAGAAGCTGCTGGTTCTCGGATGGGCGCTGGGCGACGGACTGCCACCGCTTGACGCGCCTCGGGCGCGGTCGGTCGCAGCGGAGCATGATCCGGAGGCGCTGGAACACCTGCCCGTTGGTTAGGGCGCGCACGTGGTCGCCGGACTGGGTGGCCGCCTTTCCCTGGAGGAGGACGCGCGCGCATGTGGCGAGCTGGGCGTTGAGCGCGCGAACGTCTGACGGAGCAAAAGGGTCGCCCCTGGAGCAGATGAGAGCTTCGCGCCCAGAGAGCGCTGCGCCTTGCGCGCGGCTGGCGAAAACGATGGCGCGAAACTTGAGCGAGACGCGCGCCCTCCAGACCTTGCCCGCGCTGTGCCATCCTGCGGGCGGGCCCCCCAGGCGCATCTGTCTCTCGGGGGCGCAGCTGAGCTCATGAGAGTGCTGGCCGCCAAGGCGCCTGGCTTCGAGCAGGACTTTGCCGTCGTGTTCGGGGCGCTTCGTGAGAACGTCGCGCTCGAAGGCGGCTGTGCCAATCTCGCCGCCAGTCGGGGCGTTGTCCTGCTTGGACACGTTTTGGGGCGCTCCGAGGCGACCGAGGAGTGCGGCGATGGCTTCGTTCTGCTTTCTCGCACTCTGAACAAACTGCTCGGGCCGTAAGACAATTGTTTTGTGGCCGATGTCGTCGACGAACTCGGCGTGGGCGAGATTCGCCTCGCTGCCGGCGATGGGCGCGATGCCCTCGAATAGCTTGAAAGAGTCGTCGTGGTCGTGAAGCTCGGCCTTGAGGTTGCCGAGCGCGCGCGCGAAGAGGGTGGCAAACTGTCGCGCGGTAGCGTGATTTCCGGGGAAGATGCCTTCGCCAGGGCTCACGTGCACTGCCGCGGCGTGGTCTTCCATCACCAGGGTAGCCTTTTGGGTGCGCTGCTGCAGGAGAGGTACCGCGTTGGCTACCGTGGGCTCGGCCGCAGCTTCGACGACGACGCTGTGCTTGACGCTCGGGCGGCGTCTGGTGACGCGGCAATACCCTGCGCGTTTCAGGCGGTAGCAGAGACACACTTCACCGAACGTCGTCCTCTCTCGTCGTCGACGTCGCCCGACGCCGCCGCACACGCAGCGCGGCCACTTTTGCGGCGCCATGAGCACAGACCGGAAACAAACCGCGGCCCAATCCAAATAGCACCATGATCACTCGTTAACCGTCGCACCACAACTAGCCGTTCCCCTTCGCGAGCTTGGCGGCCATGGCCTGGCGCCACACGCGGGCAAGACGTTGGCTGACGCGCTGGCGCCGGCTCCGCGATGCTCTCTGATCGATGGCACCAGCTCGGGTCGGTCAGCGCACGCAGGACCTCAGATGACACGCTCCACGGGGGCCATGCCCTCCAGCTCTGCAGTTTATTGATTGCCTCCTCGAGCGTGGCGACGTCGTCCTCGCTCTCGAACCGGGCGTCGATCTCAAGAAGGGGCCGACGAGAAGAGGAGAGACATGACGGAGCACGTTGCAATGCCCAGGGGCCTGCGTCGACAGGGGCCCACGCCAGTGCCCCGCCATCTTTCCATGGTAGGTTTGGGCCAGCAGCGTCGCAGAACATCCTCTCTCCCCGCCAGGCCGTCGGAGCTTCTCCACCCACATCTGCGTTGACGACGTGGCTGAGGGCACGACGCTGTAGCGCCGCTGCTGGGTCCCATGTTCGTGGACGCGATGAGACGGCTCAGCTTGTGAACCTCGTAGGACTGTCGCTTGGTCCATGCCGCGTGCAGGGCGTCCTCCCTCTCGCGGTCGACCTGCTTCCAGTAGCGTTTGTTGTTTGCATTCAGTTGCCGGGACAGCCTCGTGATCTCCATGCTGAATTCGATGTCGTGGTCGGAATGTCGCTGTTCACGCTCTCGCACGTCTCGGCGCCGATGCAGTAGGTCGGCGAGCTGACGGATGTGCTGCCTATGACCCTCAGGGATGAGCGGTAAGTCCGCTAAGAGATGAACGGCAGAGTCGTAGATGATCTGCATGAAGCCGGCGGCGAAATCGCCGAGTGCGTGCTCATCGATGGCGTTGTTGACAAATCCGGCATGCTGCTGGAGACGCTGCTCGACCTCGTGGCACAGCTCCTCACGGCGGCGGCCGCGTTACAGGCACACCGATGCTACTTTTTGGTTGACTTTCCTGGGACCACCTGCTGTCCGGAGCACTGGTTGCAGAAATAATGTCAAATGCAAGGAACGTGGGTGCGCGGCCGATTTGCCCGCATCAGCTGCAGTCTGGCACCTGCGGACGGCAACGGACCCTCAGGGCCTGCGCAACGAGGCCCTGGTTGAAGTGTAACTCTGGGCCAACCACCTGCTCCTCGGAGCCTCTGTGCTGGAACGGGTCGTTGCGGTCCATGGTGATGATGGGCGTGCTGCGCGCCGGCGTCTCCAACAGAACGTGGGCAGCGAAGCCGATGAGCGTACCAACACAACGCTTGTACGCATCCCATTTGGCCCTGCTTGCTCGGCGCGGCTGCGGGGGAAAATGTAGAGCGAGGTAAGTCACATCGTGCCAGCCTTTCTGCACCCGGATCGCACCCGCGCGCCCACTGAGCTCGCGCGGAGGCGTGAACATATGCTTCACCATTCGGATTTGGTACCTCGAGCGCTGCAGGAGAATGGAGACCCCAGCGCTCTTGCTGGAGTAGGCGGGGCCCCTCCAGCCGACGTGGAACACGAGATGGCGTGCAGTTCGCCTGCGCTCGACGGGGTCCTTCGTGGCCTTGAACTGGGTGCCGACAAGGCTGATCATCTGTGCGCCGTTGAACTTCTGGCTGATGTCTGCGAGGCGCTGCGGGTGCGACAGCGTGAACGGGTTGAAATGGACTAGCTCGTGGAGGATAGCCGTGCAGACGAGTGGGGCCAGCCGCCCTCATGCGCCGTCTGAGGGGCGTCACTAAACATGCGGTGACTTCATATTTGTGTGGTGTCGGGCTGTGTCGCTCTCTGGTAAGGGTCTGAACCGAGTGGGGCGACTGTGAGGATGATAATGATGCTGATGATGATGCTGATGATGACGGTGCTGCTGCTGCTGCTGATGCTGCTGCTGCTGCTGTTTGTGACGATGCTGATGATGATTTGTAGGGGGTGTTCCTGCGCGGAGGTCCAGACAAAATAAGAAATCCATTTAGGACGTGGGAAAGCAGGCGGAACCTCAGCAAACAAATCCCGCTCTCCCTCTCTGTTCTGCCCGCCCCTCCTCCTCCTCCTCCGCCTCCTCCCTTCTTCCTCCTCCTCCTCCTCCTGCTCTCCTGAGCATCTTCCTCCTCCTGCTCCTCCTCACCGCCACCACCATCATCAATATCATCATCATCAGCAGCATCATCATCATCAGCATCATCATCATCATTATCATCATCATCATTATCATCATCATTATCATCATCATCACCATCACCATCACCATTATCATCATCATCATCACCATCGTCGTCATCATCATTTACAACAACAACATCATCATTCCCCTGCCTCATCATCCCCCTCCGTCTGCCCCCTGATCCTGGCCCACCTCCTTCCACATCCTCCTCCATCCTTCCTGCCATCCTCTCCTCGGAGGTTTTTTCTGCCCCGCCCCACGCGAAGGAGGGGCGCTCCCACCGCTCCTCCGCCACGAAGTCTGTGCCCATCGGTACCATGCCACACGGGCCCTCCGCTCTGAAGGACGGGGGAGAAGGAGAGGCAGGGGAAGGAAGGGGGAGAGGAAGAGAGAGAGGGGGGGAAGGAGGAGAGGGGAGAAGGATTGCGGGGGCAGATGGGGTAGCAGGGGATCAAGGACAGGGAGACGACAGGAGGGAGATGGAAGGGGTCAATCCTTGGAGAAGAGGAGGGGGATGGGCGAGGGGAGCCGGGGAAGGGCGGAGAGACGGGTAGGGGGAGGAGGGGAAAGCGAATAAGGGGGAGATGGGTGCTCTGGAAGATTGGCTGAGATCACGGTGGAAACGCCGCAACTGTCTAAGGGATGGACACCGTGAGAAGGGGAGAGGGAGGTGCTGGGCAGGGGGAAGGGGGGAGCGATAGAGGGGAAGGGAAGAGGCGGGAAAGGGGAATGGGGGGAGTGTGACCAGGAAAAGAAACGCAAGAGGCGCGGCGGGCCACATATAACGGCAAGCACAGAGGGAGCGTGGAAGGGAAAGTAAGAGGGAGGATGTCGAGAGCGAGAGAGAGAGAGAGAGAGAGAGAGAGAAAGAGAGATAGAGAGAAAGAGCAAGAAGGGGATGGGAATGGATGGGGAATGAAGGGAGAAGAGGGGGATGGAGAGGATGAGGAGAGAAAGGGATGGGACAATAAGAAAGGAGATGGTGGGAGGATGGGTCGGAGAGCGGGCGGGTACAGAGGGAGAAGGGGGGAAAGGGGGCCAGTGAGCTAATTGGAGAAGGGCTCAGGACAGACGGATAATGACAAACTTGTACGGGGAAGGCAAGGGGTAATGGGGGATGGAAGGCTGGGCGGGGACGGTGGGAGTGGGCGAGGAGGGAAGAGGGAGAGACGCAGATGGGGCAGGACCGAGTGGACAATACCAGGGCTACTCGGCCCATCCTGCGGTGGAGAATGTCGTGCCCCACCAAAAGCGAGGTGCGAATCCGACTTCGAGAAACCTTGAGTTCAAGCGCCAAGCAAGACCCTGGCTCCATTGGATCCCTGGCGTCTGCGGCCTGGATGAGGCGGAGGAATACGCTCCTCACGACGTTTTCTAGTTTGTTCAGTGCGACTGCATTCATGAAGACACCCTCGCGGAAATAAACTCGGCAATATCCAACGGCAGGGGACATCTGATCCGCTGGACGTGGCGGGACTGCACAGCTCACATGGAATACATGTCAAATGCCATGCCAAAACTTGCCTGGGCCATCAATCTGATCGCTTCTACTTATGCTATTTTGAAGACTTCGGCGGCAAGTGCTCGCCTATTGCGCGGCAACTGGCAACGCCTGGCTGACACAACGCGATAACATGTATATGCACACATGTGTATCGACACGTGTACATATATGTATCGATGAGAGTTTGGTGTATGGCACCGCTTTGCCACAACGGCTGGAGAACACCTTCCCCATGAACATTCCCATGAGTTACACACCGCGCGCTGAAAAGCACGTCCTCGAGGACTCCCTGCTTTTCGTGGGAGTGTTTAAGCGAACCTGTCCCTTGTTCCCATTCCTTGTCAGCTATCTTCACTATTCCCTGGGGGCTTCGATCGGAACACAACGAGGACGAGGAGGGAGGATAGGGGGATGCTGGCATGAAGAAGAGGCTGCGGGCGAAAGGGGAAACTCTCATGCCCGTATAACCCACCCGATCGCCACCTTAACACCCCCAAGGGATGCTGCGAAGTCAACGCAAAGTTACCAAAGTATTTACCAGGGAATGTTCTAAACATCCAAAGCGCGCCTGGAAAACAGTTGGCAACGTTGTGATTCTGGTAATCCACCACCAGAGCTGGATGAACCGCATGAAGATAAGCCGAAGGAGGAGGTGGATCCATGTGTTCCTTCCTCAAAGCTACGATGCGTTGTCCGAAACTCCGGCTCCTCCGTAAAAAAAAATCGCATCATCAACATCACCACTGTCATCGTCATCGTCGACGGACTCGTTCGATGAATCTCCCCCATCTGGTGCCCCTCCTGAGGTTCGCACAATGTTTTCTTGCAAGGGGGAGTCTTGATGCTGAGACTGGGCCCCTGGTCCCCGAACTACGACAACACGGCTCCCGCCTGGTAGTGGCTTCCTCACAACTTATTCAAAAATCGTGTTTTCGCGCGGGACTTCCTCATACTTTCTCCAAGAGCCGCGCTCTCGCGTGGGATTTCCTGGCAATAGATTGAAACGCAGCGCCCTCGACATTCAGGAATCACGCTCTTGCTCTGGACGTCCTCACGATTTATTTGGGGATCGCGCTATCGCTCGCGACTTCCTCACAATCCATGCGAAACTGATGCTTCAGCGACCCGCCCGCTCGACCCGGCCGTCTGGCCACGCCCGCTCGACCCGCCCGTCAAGGTCCGCACGCCCGACCCGCCCGTTTGGTTCTGCCGCTTGTTTTCCTGCTCCTGACCCCATATCCTGCTAATATCTTTCGAACTCCATTCGTCATTCTCCCCCTTTCCTGTTCCTTCCTCTCTTCCCTTGTCTTAAAGGCTGCGCAAACTACCCGTGGCAGGTGAGGAGGATATACCCTTAAAGGGATACGATCGAAGGTTTGGTAGACACATGCTGAATGACACGCGAAGAGGATCAGAACGGACAGTCTTAACATGATTGTTGATTTCGCATTGCTAGATAATGATAAGTGCTGATCCCCACCGGTGCCCACCTGATTTTTCAATAAGGTGCTCCTCCCGGGGCTCGCACCTTTTTTTAACAAGGAACAGCTTGCGCCTCAGATCGGCTTGCTGGGCCCCGAACTACAACAACAACGGCTCCCGCCTGATACCCCCGCACAAGTTATTCCCAAACCGCGCTCTCGCGCAGGCCTTCCTCCTAACCATTTATTCGGACGCCACGTCCTCGACACCCAAGAATCACGATCTCGCGTTTGTCTTTCTCACGATTTACGTGGGAATCGCGCTATCGCTAGAGACATCCATGCGATTCATGCAGGGCTCGCGCTTCAGCAACCCACCTGCTCGACCCAGCCGCCTGGGCCTGCCTTCCCGACCCGTCAGTTCGGTCCTACCCATCCGATCTGCCCGTCTGGATCTGCCACGTGCTTTGTGCTCCCAGCCACCATCCTGCTAATTTCTCTCGTGCTTCATCCTTGTCCCTCCCCCTTGTCCCTTCCTTCCGTCCGCTTGTCTTCCCCTGTTTTCGGGGCTGCGCCAAATATTCGTGGCAGGTAAAAGAAGATAGACTCCTACTGGGGCTACGATCGAAGACGACGAGGGCGGGTATCGAGGGCTTGGAATATACGTGAAGAGTGGCACGCGAACAAATCATAATGAACATTCTTAAAATAGTTGTGGCTGTTGTTGTTGGTGTTTGTGTTGTTGTTGTTGTTGTTGCTGTTGTTGTTGCTGCTGGTATTGTTTATGTTGTGGTTGCTGCTGATCTTGTTGTTGATGGTGTTGTTGCTACTGTTGTTGGATATGCATAACTAAACATTATTACTGTTGGGCCCTCTGTAGGCGCCCTGGCGCTCTCGCCTCGGCGCCGGCTGCATTTCCTTTGAAAATCCAGCTCACGCTCAAGCGTTTCGGGGTGCCGCCGCAACAACAACAGCAGCAGCAACAACAACATCACCAACAGCAACAACAACACCACCAACAACGACGCAACAACAACATTTTACTCTCCGCCGACAGTCGGCTTTCCTAGAACACAAGCGCTGTCGCTCGATATTCCCCCTGCTTTTTACCCATGATGAAACGACGCTCCCCCTCAATACTTCCTCCGCTTTTATGTATGAACGCCCTGAGGCTTCCTTAGTCTCTACTGAACATCAAAAAATATTCGTGAGCGCCCCACATCCGGGCTGGCGCTCTCGCCTCGGCGCCGGCTGCATTTCCTCTGGCTTTAACGCTGAAAATTCGGCTCACGCTCAGGCTACTCAGGGTTGTGCAGGAATGCGCCCCCAACAACAATGACCACAAAAACAACAGCAACAGCAACACCAACAACAACAACAGTAGCAACAACAACAACAACAACACTCATTTCAAGACTATTCGCTCTTATGTGCTCGAGTTTCATTCAACGTGTATTTCCAGAACCCTCGATACCTACCCTCTTCGTCTTCGATCGTACCCCTTGTAGGGGGGTGTATCTTTCTTCCCTGCAGGCCAGGCACCAGCAAACGGCGAGGCGGCCGCGGACCGTCGGCCTGGCCAGCGGCAGCGCTGTTCGGCGGCAGCCCGACCTCAAGAGCGCCGGACAGGGGACCGACCACGACGACGACGACGACGACGATAACGAGCGAAATCGAGAGCGAGAGCGAGAGCGACAGCTGGACCAAGAAGGGCAGGAATGGGGGCCACGCAGGGCGACAGCGGGGCCACGAAGGGCATGCGTATGTGGCCACGAAGGGCGCGAACGAGCGGGGGCCACGAAGGGCAGATAATGCGGGGCCACAAAGGGCAAGGACGGGGCCACTGAGGGCAGCAACGGGGTCACGAAGGGTAGCGAGGGGGCCACAAAGGGCGACATCGGGGCCACGAAGAGTATGCATATGGGGCCACGACGGGCGCGAACGAGCGGGGGCCACGAAGGGCATACACATATGGGGCCACGAAGGACAGCGAGGGGGCCACGAAGGGCTGCAACGGGGCCACGAAGGGAAGCGAGGGGCCACGAAGGGCTGAAACGGGTCCACGAAGGGCAGCGAGGGGGTCACGAAGGGCAGCGAGGGGGCCACGAAGGGCTGCAACGGGGCCACGAAGGGCAGCGAGATCCCGATTCCTAAATAAGCTGTGGGGGAGTCCTAAGCGTGAGTGCGACTCCTGGGTGCCTGAATGTCGGGAGCGCGGCGCTTAAGTAAATTGCGGGGAATTCCAACGCAAGAGCGCGATTCGTAGTAAAGTGCAAGACTCCAGTGCGCCGAGAAAAAGATTCCTGAATACATTGTAAGGAAAACCCATGCGAGAGCACGATTCCGGAGTAACATGCGAGGAAATCTCAGGCCAGAGCGGGGGTCCTGGCTAAATTGTGAGGAAGTCTCAAGCTTGAGCCTTGTTGTTGTAATCCAGGGACCAACGACGCAGTTTGAGCGTAGTGACTTCTCCGGATAAAAAAAACAAGGTGCGAGCCCCAGGGGAGACACTTCAATTGAACAAACACTATGGTTACTGGAGGGCGGGGGATCAAACAAATCGTTCTTCATTTGTAAGAGTTCAACACCAACACCAACACCATTCACAACAACAGCAACAACATCAACATTAACAACATCCATCGAAACAGCAGCATCAACAACAACAACACTAGCAACAACACCAGCAAACACACCAACAACACCACCAACAACAACACCAACACCAACAACAGCAACACCACCAGCAACAACAACAAGAACACTAACACCAATACTAGCACCAACAACAACAGCAACAATGGCGACAACATCACCACCACCACCATCAACAACAACAACGCTCCAGCTCGGTTGTTCTGATAGTTTTGATCAGAACTGGTGCCCTTGCTCGCCGCCGAAAGCTGGCTTTCCAACAGACCCGGCGCTCCCGCCGACACCTGACTGATGCTCGCTCAGGAAAAGGGGCCCTCCCGCCTCGGCGCCGCAGACGCCTCCCCCCCCCACGCTGCAAACGATGACGCGCCCGCTCGATACAGCTTCCGTTATTTTTTTGTTCACGCTCGGGCGCTTAAAGGGTTCCTGGGGGGGTCCGCGGCTGTCCCCCGCTGGGGCGCCCTGGCGCTCTCGCCTCGGCGCGCGGGGGACCGCGGCGGCGACACCGTCGTCGTCGTCGTCGTCGTCGTCGTCGTCGTCGTCGTCGTCGTCGTCGTCATCGTCGTCGTCGTCATCATCGTAGTCGTCGTCGTCGGCGTCGTCGGCGTGGTCGTCGTCCGTGTCCTCCTCCTCCTCCTTCTCCTCCTCTTGGTTCCTCGTTCCCTCCCCCCTCCCTTTCCCCCTCTTCCTCCTCTCTCGTCGTCGTCGTCGTCGTCCTACTCGTCCTCCTCCTCGTCATCCTCCTTCTCCTCCGCCTCCATCCTCCGCCCTCTTCTTCAAATCCCCCTCCTCCTCCTCCTCCTCCTCCTCCTCCTCCTCCTCCTCTTCCTATCTTCCTCCCCCTCGTCCTCTCCTCCTCCTTCTTCTCCTCCTCCTCCTCCTTCTTTCCTCCTCTCCTTCCCCCTCTTCCTCCTATTCCTCCTCCTATTCGTCCTCCTACTCCTCCTTCTCGTCCTCCTCCTTTTCCTCCCCCCTTGTCTTCCCCCCTCCTACCTCCTGTTCCCCCTCCTCGTCCTCCTTCTCCTCCTCCTCCTCCCCTGCCTCCTCCTCCTCCTCCCCCTCCTCCATCCTCGTCCTCCTGCTCCCTCCTCTTCTTTCTCCTCTCCCCGAGGCCCAAGAGCTCCTCCGATCCAGGCCTTCCTCAAACGTGCCAAGACGACTCCTTAAAGAGGCTCCGAGGCTGTCGAATTCAGCTTCCAAGCGTGTTCCGGGGACCTTCCATTTTCCAAAGGTTCTGAAGCTACTCCGAGAGGCTCTAGGAGCCATCCAGGGACTCCGGAGGCTTTCCAAGGGATTCCGGGGGCTCTCCCAGAGGCTGCGGGGGCTCCCCAAGCGGCTACATGCCACCTGGACGTGGTGATACCTAGAAGCAAGGCGTGGGCAGGGCGATTGCGAAGGCGATGTGCCACCTGGGCTGGAGATTTAGAAATGCCTCGAAGAGGTGTTGTCAAGACCTTCTCGGGCGGGAGATCTGGGGAAGGGAATATCGGACCCCCCCCAGCGCAAGAACATCCCCCATGCTTGTGTACCACTGAATAGTGAATCGTAGCGCACTCGGGGACAATACTTGTCACTGTTCATGATGGACGAATGCTGCATGTACAATCAGAAACCATTCGGGCACAATCACTGTTGATGTTGTGGTTGTTGGTTGTTGGTTGTGGGCTATGGGATTTTGGTTTGTTGTGTTGTTGGTTGTTGGTTGTTAGTGGTTGGTTGGTTGGCTGTTGTTGTTGTTGCTGTTGCTGTTTTTGCTGCTGTTGTTGTCGTTGTTGTTGCTGTTGTTGATGGTGCTGCTGCTGATAAATACTCATTGTTGATCCCGCCCCCTCTGGTGACTGTTGTGTTTTCCAAGTGAAGTGCTTCACCAGGGGCTCGCACCCGGTTTTGATCCAGGAAGTTTTTTCGGGTCAAACTGCGTTGTTGGCCCCCGAACTGCAACAACAACAACGGCTCCCGCCTAATATTTCCTCACAATGTATTCCCACATCGCGCTCTCGCTTGGGACTTCCTCACAATGTATTCAGAATTCGGGCTCTTGCGTGGGACTTCCTCGCGATTTATTCAGACGCCGCGCCCTCGACATTCAGGAGTCACGCTCTCGCTGTGGATTTCCTCACGATTGATTTGGGACTTGCTCGCGATTCATGCAGGACGCACGCTTGAGCAACCCGCCTGCTCGACCTGGCCGCCTGGACCCTCCTTCCCAACCCGCCTGGTAGGGTCTACCGGCCCGATCTGGCCGTCTGCTTCTGCCAGGTGCTTTCTGTTCCTAGCCCGTGCTCCATCCCCCTCCCTCGCCTTCGTCCGTTCTTCCATCCGTCCTCTCTTCCCCTGCTTCAGGGGCTGCGCGAAATACACGTTTCAGGTAAGAACTATATACCCCCAAGCGGGTATGGTCGAGGACGAAGAGGGCGGGTATCGAGGGTTCTGGATATGCGTGTAGAATGGCACGCGAGCAGATAAGAGCAAACAGTCTTAAAACGATTGTTGTTGAACTCTCACGACTGACGAATAATTATTGTTGATCCCCCCTCTGGTGCACATTGCACTTTGCAATGAAAGTGCCCCTCCCGGCGCCCGCACCGAGTTTATCAGGGAAAGTATTCCTCCTCAAACTGTGCCCCTGGCCCGCGGTTTACAACAACAGCGGCTCCCGCTTGATACTTCCTCAAAGTTTACTCCGGTCCCCTGCTCCCGCTTGAGACTTCCTCGCGATTTACTCAAGAATCGCGCTCCCGCCTGAGACTTCCTCGCAATTCACTCAAGCGCCGCGCTCTTGCCATTCAGGAATCGCGCGTTCGCTGGGGACTTCATTGAATTTACTTAGGAAATCGCTCTCTCGCTGGGAACTTCCTGGCTAACCACGCACAACTCACGATCGATCCGCCCGCTCGACCCGCCCGTCAGGGTCATGCCCTTCGTGCCCCATGCTCGCTCGCGCCCTTTGTCCCTCATTGCTGCCCTTCGTGGTCCCCCCCCCGTTGTGGCCCAGTCGCTGCCCTTCGTGGCCCCGATGCTGCCCTCAGTGGCCCCTCGCTGCCCTTTGTGGCCCATCGTGGTCCCCAGTCTCTCGTTCCCTCAGTGGCCCCATTACTGCCCGTCGTGGCCCCGCTGCTGCCCTCAGTGGCCCCCTCGCTGCCCTCTGTGGCCCATGTATACGCCCTTCGTGGCCCCCAGTCGCTCGTGCCGTCAGTGGCCAGTGGTCCCATTGCTGGCAGTCGTGGCCCCAGTGTAGCCCCGTGTGCCTCCCCCCCGCTGCCCTCAGTGGCACCCTCGCTGCCGTTTGTGGCCCATATGTTCGCCCTTCGTGGCCCCCAGTCGCTCGTGCCCTCAGTGGCCCCATTGCTGACCTTCGCTGCCCTGGCGCAGGCCCTTTGTGGCCCATATATGCGCCCGTCGTGGCCCCCACACGCTTGTGCCCTCAGTGGCCCCACTGCTGTCCTTCGTGGCCCCGCTGCTGCCCTCAATGGCCCCCGTCGCTGCCCTTCGTTGCCCATATATACGCCCTTCGTGGCCCCCAGTCGCTCGTGCCGTCAGTGGCCCCATTGCTGCCCTGCGTGGCCCCAGTGTAGCCCCGTGTGCCCCCCCCCCCGCTGCCCAATGTGGCCCCCAGTCGCTCGTGTCCTCAGTGGCCCCATTGCTGCCCTACGTGGCCCCAGCGTAGCTCCTTGTGCCCCCCCCCACTGCCCATTGTGGCCCCCTCGCTGCCCTCAGTGGCCCAGACGCTGCCCTTCGTGGCCCCCCCGTCGCTTGCGCCCTCAGTTGCCCCGTTGCTGCCCTTCGTGGCCCCAGAATAGCCCCTCGTGGCCCCCTCGCTGCCCTCTGTGGCCCCGTCAATGCCCTCAGTGGCCCCATTGCTGCCCGTCGTGGCCCCGCTGCTGCCCTCTGTGGCTCCCATCGCTGCCCATTCTGGCCCCGTTGCTGCCCCTGGTGGCCCATGTGTGCGCCCTTCGTGGCCCCCGCTCGCTCGTGCCCTCAGTGGCCACATTGCTGACCTTCGTTGCCCTGGCGCAGGCCCTTTGTGGCCCGTATATGCGCCCGTCGTGGCCCCCAGTCGCTTGTGCCCTCAGTGGCCCCATTGCTGCCCTTCGTGGCCCCGCTGCTGCCCTCAATGGCCCCGTCAATGCCCTCAGTGGCCCCATTGCTGCCCGTCGTGGCCCCGCTGCTGCCCTCTGTGGCCCCCATCGCTGCCCATTCTGGCCCCGTTGCTGCCCCTGGTGGCCCATGTGTGCGCCCTTCGTGGCCCCTGCTCGCTCGTGCCCTCAGTGGCCAAATTGCTGCCCTTCGTGGCCCCGCTGCTGCCCTTAGTGGCCCCATTGCTGCTTCTCTCGTCCACAGCTCTGCTCCCTCCATCTTGTCCCTTGCCTCCCTCCCTTCCCCCACTCCTTTCCTCCTAGCTTTCTCCCTCTCTCTCTCTCTTTTATATCTCTCTCCCTCTCTCTTTCTGTCTCTCTCTCTCTCTCGCTCCCACTCTCTCTCTCTCTCTCTCTCTCTCCTTTCTCACTCCTCTTGCTCTTTTAGGGGCCGCGCCCAATACGCGTGGCAGGTCAGGAAGATGTATCCCCCAGAAGGGGGTACGATCGAAGACGATGTGGGCGGGTATCGGGGGTTTGGGAAATAATTGGTGAGGTACGCGCGAACAGATAAGAACGAACAGTATTAAAATGAATGTTGTTGTTGGCGTTGTTGTTGTTAATTGTTTTTGATCCCCCCTCACCAGTGTATACTGTTTTTCGCCATCAAAGTATGCCCCTCGACGCTCGCACCCTGTTTTTCTGTCAAGGAAAATCTTCGTGTTCATTCTGAGCTCCTGGCTCTCCGGATTACAACAACAACGGTTCCCGCCTGAGACTTCCTCCAAATTTACTCAGGACCCCCGCTCCCGCCTGAGACTTCCTCACACTTCACTCCGGATCGGTGCTCCCGCCTATACCTCCTCGCAATTTAGTCAGGACCCCCGCTCCCATCTGAGACTTCCTCACGATTTACTCAGGAGAGGCGCTTCCGCTTGAGACTTCCTCGCGCTTGAATCAAGACTTCCTCGCAATTTAATCAAGGCTCCCGCTCCCGCCAGAAAGCCCTTCACATTTTATTCAGGAATTGCGCTCTCGCCTGTGATTTCCATGCAATTGATTAAGAAATCACGCTTTCGACGCTCAGGAAACACGCTGCGCCAAGGACGCCGCTACAATTTACTCCAGATCCGCGCTCTCGCCATACTCAGGCATCCCGCTTGAGTGCCCCACCCGCCCGACCCGCCCGTCAGGGGATCGCCCGCCCATCGTGGGCTCCCGCCCGAGACTTCCGTCAGGATCGGCGCTTTCGCCTAGGACTTCCTCGAACGCTCACGCTCTTACCTTCCTGCTCCTCCTCCATCTCCCTCCCTCCTCCTCCCTCCTCTCCTCCCTTCTCTCTCCCTCCTCTCTTCCTTCATCCTTATGCCTCTCTGCCCTATCCCCTCTCCCTCCTCTCCCCTCTCCCTTCTCCCTCCCCTCTCCTGCCTCTTCCCTCCCTCTTTCTTTCTCTCTCTCCCTTCTCTCTCTCTCTCTCGTTCTCTACCTCTCTTATCTGTCTTTCTCTCTCTCTCTCTCTGCCTCTAATCAACCGCCCCCCTCTTCGCTCCTTCTCTCCTGGCGTTTTCCCTCTTCCTTCGTCGCTCCCCCTCCTTTCCTCCCACTCTCCCTCGTTCTCCCCCTCCTCTTTTTGCAGGGCCCACACCAATTCCAATGACGGGCACATGTACGCCCACGAAGGATTATCCGCCCGTTCAGGTTTGCACGCATGTCTAAGCCCGCCGCCCCCCGCAAAGAGAAATAATCCCCCCAACGGGGGTGTGATCGAAGACGAAAAGTGACGAACCAACTACACACACCCATACCCATAGGGGGGTCGGAGAGGGCTATGGGTGCGTGTTGTCGGATGGGGGTCCCCGCTCGAACGGGTGCGTTCCCCAGGGTCCGACAACCCGCACCCATACCCATAGCCAGTCCTCCTCTCAACGACCCCCCTATGGGTATGGGTGTGTGTTGCTGGTTCGTCAAAAAGGGCGGGTATCGAGGGTGTGGGGAACTCGTTTTGAATGACACACGGGCAAGTAAGAGCGAACAGTCTTAGAATGATTGTTGTTGTTGTCGTCCCACTTGCGACCCGGCCCGGGATCGTCGTCCGCCACCCGCGATCCGCCCGCGATCCGCCTCGCGACCCACCCACGACCCACCCGCGACCAATCCGCGACCGACGCGCGACCCACCCACGACCCACCCCGCGACCCATTCCGCGACCCGCGCACGACCCACCCGCGACCCGCGCGCGACCCACCCGCGACACAACCCGCGCTCGCCTACTCACTCCTATCTGCAACTACGGGGTGCCGCACAGTTTTGGCTCGGCGCTGGCGCTTCCTTCCCTTGCGCGCGGAGCGCGCTCGGGGCGGCACCAGGGGCGCCGCCCAATGCCAAGACAAGAAACCCGCGGGGACCTCCGAGAGCTCATGTTCATGCCGCTCTCTGCTCTCCGACGCATCCCTTCCGGGGGCCCCGGCGTGCCCGCCCCGCAGGTCACTCCGGCGACCGGTCGCTCCTGCGTGTTGCCGAGGCGCTGCCCATCGCAGAGAGCGTCGGCGCAGGCGGGCCGCCAGGCCCAGACGCCACGAGCGCCGCGGAGTGCGCCCGGGCTGCTCGGCCCCACGGGCCGCGAGTGGCCGCGCCCGAGCAGCCAGGCAACCGCCGCGGCCAGGCGGCAGCCGGCCGCGAGCGACGCCGCGGCGGCAGGGCGGCCCCCAGAGATCCAACGCATTGAACAAAAACAAGACGGACGTTTTTGCTGCCGACTTCGGCCTCCAGCTGGAGGCCTGGAAACGGGCACAAACACCAAGACAGGGGGTTGCCTCCACAGGGGGGGGGATGATCCTCGAGTTCGGTGTTGGTGGTAATAGTTCGGTCATCTTGGAAGCCAGAATATTGCCACCATCACCGAGATCGGGATCTTGGTCCGTCGGTGGAGGCACGACGCCGATATTGGTGTCGGTGTCAACCTCTAGGTCTGCGATCCAGAGGCCCTCGCCAGGCCCTGGGGCCGTCAAAAGACAGCTGGGGACGAAGGAACAACCCTGAGGAAAGGGTCGGGACTTCCAGGCACCACGTATCAAAATTACACCAGAGAAAAAAAAACCATATAAATGGATGGTTTTCGAGGAACAGATCGACCGGGAACCCGGTAGCACGGGAACCCAGAACCCACCGAAATCGGCCCAAAACCAATAACCAGGAACCCAGGAACCCGGAACCGGGAACCCGAACCCAGCTTGCTACCAAAATAGGCGGGAAACTTTCGCCAGATCTTCTAACTTTCGCTAGGACCCCTTCAGTGCAAGCACTGTTTGGGGAAGTACCAGGACGTCGCATGTCTGGGCATGCCGCCGGTGCTCGCCGTGCCATGCCCGCAGTCGCTCCCCCCTGCAGGGAGCCATGCAGCTCGCCCTCGCCGTGCCACGCGCGATGGCCCCCCTGGCCGTGCTCGCAAGCGCTCCGCGCAAGGGGGGCCGCACTTGAATTGGGTCGGCATGGCAACAGAACGCCACACCCTGGCACGTTTTGAAGGAAGCGAGTTGCCATGGCTTTTTGACCAGTGAGCAAGATGAACGCCCCGGCCCCAATAGAACCGCGTCCGACGTCTCAGGGCAGCCGGAGCGGGCGAGAGCAAGTGCACAAGGCAGGCCGATGCGCGCCGAAGCCTCTGGCTTACAGCGCGATGAGGGCACCCTGGGCTGGGCTACGGGACTTCACATTGAGGGTACCAGCCGTCTGCCAGGGCAGGAACCTGCAGCTGCACGTGCATCACCATTCCTTGAAAGAAACCGTCGGGCACGGCGACTTGGTGCACCATGCCGAGATACTCCACGGTCATCACCATGCCAGGGCCAAAACCCTCGGGAATTCATCGACCCCCTTGGGGCACCAGCGTGTTCGATGCAATATTTCCCCGCAGTGGTCGATCTGCACTGTTCGGAAGGCGGGGGGCGAGAGTGCCAAAACGGCTTTGAGTTTCCAAAGCGTGCCGAGAAGGCTCTAGGATGTTGTCGCGACACCCCATCGGGCTCCCATAGCGACGCGAGCGACCCCAATGAATTTCATGAGGAGAGGCCCAAGAGATCCACCAAGAGAGCCGTAGGAAGCGCACAGGAGGCCCCATGAAAGGCTCTAAGGGGCCCCGCTAGTTGCCCGGGACACACAACACAGTCAACAACGTATCTAACGTCCGTCATCATGTTTGTGTTACCCCACCCTCCCCCCGCGCGCTCCTCCTCCTCCTCCTCCTCCTCCTCCTCCTCCTCCTCCGCTTCCTCCTCCTCTACGAGCTGGCCTTCGAGCAGGACAAGCAGCTCCACCTGCAGAAGGTCGGCCACAAGAGCTACGACGCCGAGATCCTCGAGAGGGTGGCCAAGCGCCTGAGTACCTTCCCCATCACCCAGACGTGCAAGAAGGACACGAAGTGGGTGGACGACTTCGTCATCCCGAGGCTGAACGCGAGCGGGCGCAATGGCCAGCGCTTCCCCGACCAGAGGCACCCAGGCGCTCAGCAAGGACAAGGCCAAGCTGACCTTGGCCACGGACGACAGGTTGTACTAGTAGTAGTAGTAGTAGTAGTAGTAGTAGTAGTAGTAGTAGTAGTAGTAGTAGTAGTAGTAGTCGTAGTACTAGTACTAGTAGTGGTAGTATAGTAGTAGTAGTAGTAGTAGTAGTAGTAGTTAGTAGTTAGTAGTCGTAGTAGTAGTAGTAGTAGTAGTAGTATAGTAGTCGTAGTAGCAGTAGCAAGCAGTAGCAGTAGCAGTAGTAGTAGTATAGTAGGAGTAGTAGTAGTAGTAGTAGTAGTAGTAGTAGTAGTAGTAGTAGTAGTAGTAGTAGTAGTAGTAGTAGTAGTAGTAGTAGTAGTAGGTAGTAGTTATAGTAGTAAGTAGTAGTAGTATAGTAGTAGTAGTAGTAGTATAGTAGTAGTAGTAGTAGTAGTAGTAGTAGTAGTAGTAGTAGTAAGTAGTAGTAGTAGTAGTAGTAGTAGTAGTATAGTAGTAGTAGTAGTAGTAGTAGTAGTAGTAGTAGTAGTAGTATAGTAGTAGTAGTAGTAGTAGTAGTAGTAGTAGTAGTAGTAGTAGTAGTAGTAGTAGTAGTAGTAGTAGTAGTAGTAGTAGTAGTAGTAGTAGTAGTAGTAGTAGTAGTAGTAGTAGTAGTAGTAGTAGTAGTAGTAGTAGTCGTAGTAGTCGTAGTAGTAGTAGTAGTAGTAGTAGTAGTAGTAGTAGTAGTAGTAGTAGTAGTAGTAGTAGTAGTAGTAGTAGTAGTAGTAGTAGTAGTAGTCCCCCCAAGGCTCTGGGGAGCCTGTGGGCGGGGGGGCTACTGCTGCCCTCAAACCGCGGGTGGCAGCCACCCTTCCTTTTCTCGCGCCCTCACCGTTACGCGCACTCTTCCTTGCCCTGAAGGGTCGTCCTGGGATGGCGGCGGCCGCTGGCGGCGCCGCGGACGCAGGTGCAGGGGCTCGAGTGGCTGGGAGTAACGTCGCGGCGGCCCGAGGTGAAGGCGGTGCGCTGGCAGCCGCAGTGGGCAGCGGAGGTGCCGGGGCCGCCCCGTGCGCCTCCGCTGCCGCACGCGCATCGACCGATGTAAACGCTGTAGACATCCCAGTGGACGGCAGCATCGACGTCCACATGCGGGACAGTGAGGGCCAGCTGGCGCAGCGGCGGCGCCGCATGACGGGAGGACGGATCACTCGCTGGTGCGTCAGCGCCCAGGCGACTCGCGGCAAGAAGGCCCACTGCACCCGCTGCATGGGAGGCTTCGAGGCGGGCGAATGGCGCGTGGCAGGCGCCGTGACGCGCCCCGTGGGCCCCCAGGCTCACGCGGGCAAGAAGTGGTTCCACATGGCCTGCGTGGATGGCCCCCTACCACCAGCGACGGCGATGGTGGGCTACACGCAGCTCCCCGAGGATGACAGGGACCGCCTCGCAGCAGCCCTGGAGGCCCGAGGTGGCCCCATCTTGCCCCTGCTGGAGACGGTCGAAGGCCAGGCACCCACTCCCCCCTCCCAGGGAGATGGCGCGGCAGGGAGCGCTGGGGCCGCCCCGAGGCTCCCTGCCGCCGCCGCGCCAGGGGCGTATGACCCAGGCTCACGAGGGACCCCCCTTGTGGCAGCCGAGGCAG
Organism: Prorocentrum cordatum; assembly: GCA_963575745.1. NCBI lineage: Eukaryota > Dinophyceae > Prorocentrales > Prorocentraceae > Prorocentrum > Prorocentrum cordatum. The sequence goes on from CAUYUJ010017216.1 coordinate 197,328, forward strand.
CGGCACCGTCCACGGCGGACATCTTGCAGCCGCCGCTCGACGCCCCTGCGGACGTGGACGATGGCGGGGGGCTTGAGGCAGGCGTCTACGACGACTACCTGGACGATCAGGTGGCGGACGAGGATGCGCACCACGAGATTGGGTTTGTCAATCTGGATTGGTGGGACGCCCTCGGGTGGGACCGCATCCTGCTACAAGGCGCGCCCACCACGGCCATGATCCCCGACAGCATGGCTGCCGCCGTTAGCCACGTGAAGGTGCGGCTGTGCCTAGCGATCGAGCAGGCCCGACAGGGCAGCGATGATCAGGCGTCGCGCACGCCGACGCGGCTGTGGAAGGTGTTCTTATCGTTGGATGGGCTGCTGTTCAGCGAGAACGCGACCCCGACCCCGACGACGCGACGAGAGCGTCTCCAGGAGCGTTTGCAGTGGATTCAGGACGGCCAATGGGATGTGGCCTGGCTCTCCATGGAGGACCAGACACGCACCTCGGTCACCGCGAAGGGCCGCGAAGACCACGTCGCGGCCCGCGTTTGCCGTGTCACCGAGCTCGCGCGAGCTGGCGAAATGTCTCGGGCGGCAGCGGCAGTGTGGCGCCAGGGTGGCATGGCGGATGCAGCGGCGGTGGTGAGGAAGTTCAGCACCACCCAGCAGCCTGCGGCGCCTCGCCCAGGCGAATGGGGCCCTCCCCCTGGCACTGGGGCCGCCCCGCATGGGCCTGGGGGGGGGGGCCCGCAGCGGCGGGAGCCGATGTGGCGATGCCGCCAGCCACGCCCCCTCACGAGCTCAACGCAGCGGCAGAGCTCCACCACCGTGTGGCCAACCACCTCAAGCGTCAGTTTGGCCGCTTCCCCCGCCGCGGCGGGGCGGGGCCAGGAGGAGGACGCTACGAGCACTGGGCCCCGCTCAAGCACGACGAAGACGGGGCGGAGGCGGTGGCCAACACGCTGGCGCGCCTGGCCATCGGCGACCTCCCTCCCGAGGCCCTAGCCGCCCTGACGGCGGCGCGCCTCGCAGGCATCCCCAAGGCAACCCCTGGGGACGTGCGAGTCCTGGGCTGTGGGAATGTCACCCGCCGCATGGTGGGCCGCAGCGCTGCCAAGGTCCACCACAAGGACATGCGGGCGGCGGTGGGGGGCCAACAGTTTGGCCTGGCCAAGGACGGATGTGGTGCCCTCCGCCGACGCCTCTGCACGATGGCCAACTCGAGCCCAGGCAAGTGGGTGGTGGCGGTGGACCTCGGGGATGCGTTCAGCAACATCCCCCGCGACCTCGTGATGGAGGCCGTGCGCTCCAAGGTGCCCGCTCTGGCGCCGCTGGCGGAGGCCTGGCTCCCTGCTCTCACACGCCATGTGGCGGGGGGTGGGTCCCAACCTGCCCAGCTGGTCGACCAGGTCCGTGGCCTCGACCAGGGCTGCCCGATGAGTCCAGGCTTTTACGCGGTCGGCACCGCGGATGTTCTCAGCATCGGTCGCATGGCCGTGCGCGCGGTGGACGTCGAGGGGGATTGCCGGGCGTTCTTGGACGACACGTACTTCGTGGGCACCGCGGCCGCTGTGTTCCGCGGCTTGGATGCCGGCCTGGCGAGCCCGCATCGAAGCCCTCTGGATGAAGCTAAAGATGTCCAAGACCCTGATCTGGTCCCCGGATCCCCACGCCGTCCTGCCGCCGGAGTTTGCGGAGTACGCCCAGTACCGCGTCCAGAAGCTCAAGGCGGTGGGGTCCACCCTGGCCTACGCAAACCACGACGTGGACGCCGACTGGAGGGGCGTCCCGCTCGCGGGCTTTGCCGTCCCGGAGGACCTCGACGAGGGCGGCCTCGCGCCGGCTGGCGGTGCCGGGGTCGCCCCGGGTGCCGCCGCGCCACTCCCCTGCGGCGAGGCCTTCCTCCAGAAGCAGGACCGCTACTTCCGAGAGCTCCTGACGCTCCGCACGCACGGGCTGTCTGCCTTTGACGCTTTCCAGCTGATGCGGATCTGGTCGAGGGGCGCCTGCGTCCACATCCAGCGGGCGCTTCCGCTCACGGCGGCGCGGGGCCGCAGGGTGGATGACGGAGTGGTCGCCTTCGTCAACGCCTTTCTGGGGGTCACGGCTGCCCCCCGAGAGCAGATCTTCATGAAGGTCAGCGACGGAGGGCTGGGCTGTGGCAGCGCCGAGCAGCGCGGTCCCGCTGCCCTCCTGGCGTCCTGGGAAGCCGGGATCCACGCGGCTGCCCAGGAGCTGCGCGAGACGACAACGATTGCTTTCTTTCGGCGGTGGCCGGGCCTCGGCCGTGCCCTCTCGGCAGCGGACGAGGAGCAGGGGCGGTTGGCAGGAGGCCGTCGCCCCCAGAGTGACCGTTGGCAGGGCCTCCTGGAAGGGCGGAGGGGCAAGGACCAGAAGACGCACACCCAGCACGTGCGGGACCACGCCACCAAGACGTTCTTGGCCGCGCTGCCGGCGACGGCGGCGGCGGCGGTGCATAGTGCCTCGGGCAGCTCAGCGGGCGCCTGGTTGGATAACTTCGAGGGGGTTTCGCCCCTCGCCGACCACGCGTTCTGCATTGCGGCCAAGAGGCGCATGCATCTGCCGCTGCTGCAGTCCGAGTGCACGTGCCAGAACAGACCGGCGGCGCCCACTCGCGCGGTGGCGCAGGCTGGCCCGGCGCGCGGTCGCACGGTGGACGTCCACGGCGTCCATGCGCTCAACTGCCCCCGGGGAGGTGGCTCGGTGCGCCGCCACAACGCCATCCGAGATGCCGTGGCGCTCTGGTTGCGCGGGGTGGGCCATCGCGCCCTAGTGGAGCAGGTCATCCCAGAGTGGCACATGGAAGAACAGGGCGCGGCCACATTGGACGTCGTCTACCATCGAGGTATCCATGGCCGAGTATGTCTCGGCATCAGCGTGGTGGATGAGGTGGCCGTGGCCCAGACGGGACGGCCGCATCAGGCATCCCTGCAGCGCAGAGAGAAAGTGAAGCACCGTAGGCACCCATTTTCTGGCCTGGTGCCCTTTGTTCTCGATGTCAATGGCCGCTGGGGTGCAGAGGCGGAAACGTGGCTGCGCCGTGCCGTGGGGGAATTGCCCGAGGCCGAACGGCCCGCAGCACGCTCATCCCTGCGCTCGGCAGTGGCCAATGCCCTGCAGGGCCAAATCGCTGAGCAGGTCGCCCTGGCGACGGAGGGCGTAGTCGGGCTGGACGCCGGGGCCGCCCCGAGTGTCCGGTCTTGACTAGATGTGGCTCCCTCCCACATGCGTGTGCCCCCTGGCCCTCCCCTTCCCCCTTGCCTTCCTGCTGCCCTGATCAGTCGTAAAAACATGGTCACATCAGCTGTGTGCACGGTGCTGTTTAGTTCCCTCATAGTGTGCATGATGCGCTCTTGCTTTGTCATGTCTGTCCCACACGCCGCGTTGTGCAGTTACCCAGCCTTGTACGCGATGTGCTCCCGCCATGCCATATTCGTTGTGCTCTTAGTCTTGAGCCGCTCTCTCAACCCGTCCGTGTTGGGCCTTCATGCCGCCAGCAGCACCTGCCCGAGACCACTTGTAAAAGAGGCGTCAAGAGGCGTTCAAGATCGGGGTCGCCCCGCGGGTCCTGGGACCGTCGGCGGCCCACCGTCCGCTTTGTCGCCCGCCCGCGACGTGGTTTCCTCGCCCCCCTTTCCCCTCTCCTGCCCGCCCAGGGTCCCGAACGGGGGTCAGGCCGTTTTCCGCCTGCACAAGGATCGGTTTCTCCGCGCCTGGAGCCGCTGGTTTCAGCCTTTAGTTTTCATGTTTTACCTTTGCCCCGCCTTGGCAGTCGGCCGCCCCATTTTGGTTCGGTGTGCAGCCTCTCCCCCTTCCCTCTCTTCCTCTCTTCCTCGGCAGCTGTTTGGCTCGTGAGGTCTCGCCTCGCACGATCTCTTGAGCTGCACCTCCCGCGCCATCCTTCCGACCAAGCGATGGCGCCCAAGTTCTCGAAGCCCGCGCCGATGCCGTGGCCTGCAGTGACGCATGCCGACTCGCCCAGTCACGATGCGGCGCCTCTTCGCGAGGCGTTGGCAGCGAAGGCTAAGGCGAAGGCCGAGGCGCGCGCGAAGGCCAGCGGTGCGACCGCGGCCGACGCGCCCACTCTCAAAGCGGGGCCTGCGCAGCGCCCTGGCCAGCAGGTGAGCGCGTCGGAGAGCGAAGATGTCTCGGACGAGGGGTTCGACGTGATGTCTGAGGCGGCGACCTTTCGGACGGCGCCGACACTGCCCACGGGATCAGTGACGCCTGCCGAGGGCGCCGACGGAGGCAGCGGTACGGGGGCCGCCCCCAGTGCCGCTGCCTCCGAAGGTGCCTCGGACGGAGGCCCCACGGCGGCGGCCGAGGCGCCTGCTGAGGCCGCCGCGATGCCCACGTCGGCGGTGGTGCCAGGGACGAGGGCTGCCCTGGCAGCGGCAGCCACCTACTCCAACTTCACCGCGGAGCAGCGCCGCTGGTTGGACGCGATCGCCCTCGCGCTCCACAACCTCCAACTGCGGGAACAGGCCGTGAGCGGCCGCGGTGGCCGAGGTGCGCGCAGCGACGCCGATGGCGGCCGCTCCGTGGACGATGAGACCGCCAGTGAGGCCCCGAGTGCAGCGACCACGGGCGCCCTCAGCGGTCATGGAGACCGCCGACGCAGCAACAAGGCCGCCTACGGCCAAGCCCCCCCGCCGAGCGGCGGCACGGCTGCCGCGCTCGAGGACGCCGAGATGATGGCGGACGAGGACTACGCCGAGGCGGGCTACGTCCACTGCATGGGTGCGTACTGGGTCCCGCCGCAGCCTGGGCTGGTGTCGGGTGTGCTCAGCGCTGGACGACTGGAAAATCATGATGGTGGAGTACGTGGATGAGCTCAGCTGTGGTGAGATGCGCCACTACGCCGAGGCTTCAGAGCGCAACCCGCAATGCCCCGAGCTGCGGAAGGGTGCTCAAGGCCAATACAAGCTATACGCGTGCTCGCACTGCGTGGCGGCGGCGCAGAACATCACCGATCACGAGGCCGTGACGCGCGCAGCGCGCCTGAACAAGGGTGCTGGCTCCATCGACCACGCCGCCAAGCGAGTGGCGAAGTTCCGCGCGAGCTTCGACCACATCAAGGAGGGCATGGACGTGCTGGTTGGGTTCGCGCTCTCCGACGACGGCTTGCTTGCCCTGCGGAAGTCAACGGAAGGCGCTGGGGTGGGCATCGATCCCGAGAGCACGGGCGCCCCCCCAGCCACGGAAACGGTGGCGGAGGAGGCCGGTCGCCCGATGGCGGTGGAGGTGGTGCCGGGGGCGCCCCGCGCGCCACCTCCACCCCTCGAGGATGGACCTGGCCCCGCAGACCCTCCCCGTGGCGATGAGAGCGACCCCCCGCCCGACAACGATGCTGAGGACCAGGAGCACCAGCTGACCAACGTCAAGACCGTGGAGGAGGTCGCGGATATCGAGCCCCTGCTGCGGCTCGGCCTCTCCAAGAAATCACTGAAGCGTATGGCGCGGGCCTATGGTGTCCTCAAATTCGAGACCATGCGCACCCACATGCTGGGGGGCCTGGGGGCCATCCTGGAGAAGAAGGAGGACGTGGTGAGGGGCGCGGAGGCGCAGGACGGGGTCCAGAAGTGGCCCGACGCGCTGAATGCGGAGGCAGAGGATGATGTGGGAAGGCTGAAGAAGGGCCTCCTGGAAGCCTCGGGGGTCGCGGACGCGCACCTGGGAAACAAACGTGCCTGGAAGGAGGAGTGCCGGGGCAACGCCGCGGCGCAGGAGGCATGGGCGACTACACGGACCAGTTCTACCGTGGCAAGGGCTTCACATTCAACATGCACTACAAGTGCTCGGCCAACAAGACCTGGGACAACCCCGGGGGATGCTGCTCGGTGATCCGCTCGGATCGCTGGACGCAACTGCTCACCTGCGCGCAGGAGGCGGCGGGGGTGACAGGCCAGCGCTGGCACTGCCACTGTGGGGCGCGCTACGCGACCTCCTACGGCGTCTGCGTCGAGTTGATAGAGGAAGAGCAGAACCCGCCACGTGCGTATTACATGCACGCGGAACACCCTGAGGAGGACATCCGCGACTTGAAGGCCCTGCTGCGTTACGGCAAAGCTCAAGAGGGAGGGGGTAGCGGTGATCAGCGCTGTGGACCTCCTGCAGCACCTGCCCAAGGTCGAGCCGCTGGCGGCGGGCACCGTCTTCAAGCGCTACGCTCCACAGCAGCCGCAGTGGGAGGGCCACTATGCGCTGATGGATGGGCTCTCCTGGGAGAGCCTGACCGAGTTCAAGTGGACCGACCTCTGTGCGCGCAGGTCGCCTGGGGGCTGAACGATCCAGAGTGGGCGGGCTACACCAAGAAGCAGCGGAATAGGGCCAAGAGGGAGCGCCTGGCGACCGCGTACAACGAGCTGGCGCTCTACGAGCGCCGCCACAACCTTCGGGAGGGCAGCCTCACGGGCGGCGGGTGCGGCACCGGGGCCGCCCCGCGTGCCACCCCCGTCCGCGCCGCCAGCGCCCCTCCAGCGGGCGTGGCCCGCGGCGGCCAGGGCCCGCCACCACCGCCTGCTGGGGCCCCGCCAGCGGCCATCATGGCCCCGCCACCGCCGCCGCTGACGGCGCCCCCTGTGGCGCCGCCGCCGCCGACGGACCCGCCGCCGCCGACGGACCCGCTCCCGCAGCAGATCCCTAACGTTGCCGCCCTGAACGTGGCCCTCGGCGAAGATCTCGAGCGCCAGATCTTTGGGCCCTCAGGGCAGGCGGGCGGCAGTGGCGACCTCGAGGGAGAAGTGCAAGCGCTGTCGTCGCAGGTCTTTGCAGCCATTGCGCAAGGAGCAGGCCAGTCCGCCTGAATGATGAAACCCAGCAGGCCCGCAGCATCGAATACTTATAAGCCCTCGGGGAGGCTACGGGAGTCCATGTAAAGATCCCGAGCCAGCCACTCTCAAAGATGCTGAACCTGTAGGTTTGCTTACGCCCCAGCTTTAGCAACGCCGCCTGGCCAGCGAGTGCGGGTATGCCCACAGTGGTGCCCCCCTCACGCCGCGGCTCCTGTTGCTTAAGCCTCCGCTCTTCGCACGGGCAACTGTGCGCCTAGACACTCTGGCTTGCCATTGGCTTGCCATCCTGGCCTCCTCTCACGCCCACTTGCGCTCGTGGGCCTCGCTGGCGGTGCTGGGGCCGCCCCGTGTGCTGCCGCGACGCCGCTGGGCGCCTAGCTACTTTGACTTGCCATCCTGGCCTCTTCTCGCGCCTACTCGCGCTAGTTGGCCTCGATGGCGGTACTGGGGTCGCCCCGTGTGCTGCTGTGCCGCCGCTGTCGCTTCACTTGGGGCCGTAGGGACCAGCTGCCCTCGGATAAGTGCCCGCCGCTGCATGCACTTCAGACCCGCCTTTCACCCAGAAGAGGTGCTCGCTACATACTGGAAATGAGGCAGCCACAAGGACGCTCTCCCCTAGGCGGTTGAGCCGTGGTGATGTGGTGCACGAGACCAGCAGTAGTAGTAGTAGTAGTAGTAGTAGTAGTAGTAGTAGTCGTAGTCGTAGTAGTAGTAGTAGTAGTAGTAGTAGTAGTAGTAGTAGTAGTAGTAGTAGTAGTAGTAGTAGTAGTAGTAGTAGTAGTAGTAGTAGTAGTAGTAGTAGTAGTAGTAGTAGTAGTCGTAGTAGTAGTCGTAGTAGTAGTAGTGTAATAGTAGTAGCAGTAGTAGTATAGTA
>CAUYUJ010017216.1:207500-227500 GCA_963575745.1 Prorocentrum cordatum
GCGAGCACAGCCAGCTCAAGGCCACGATCCGAGAGGCCAAGGCCGAGATGCACTGGGCCATGGAGGTGGACTGGGTCCAGTAGGCCAAGCCCCAGAAGCAGTACAAGTCCCCGACTCAGTGGGGGCCCTGTGAGTGCGGCACTCGTATGGCCCTCGGAGACGCAGTAGAAGCACTCGGAGTGCCTCTGCTGCGTCTCCGAGGCCTACGCCCGCTTCCGCGTGAAGAACAAGGACGCGGTGCCGCTCCAAAGGACGCGAGCGAACCAAATGCTTCGCGGTCCGGCCGGCCGGCAGAGCAGGGCGAGCTCAAGGTCGTCACGGGCATGCAGCCGTGGAGCTACTCCATCGAACCCGGCCGCGGCATCGAGCAGTGCCTGGCGAGCGAGCGCCTGGAGGGCGTGCAGGGGTGGCCCGAGGGCGTGCTGCCCGTGCCCGAATGGAGCTTCCTCGGCGGGACCTGCTCCCACCAGAACGACTTGCCCAGGGACTACGAGCAAGGCGGGAGCCCTGCCTCCTGGAGCCCACAGAACTGGACCTCGAGCTCACCGGCGAGCAGAAGGACGTGCTCAGAACGCCAGAAGAGCGGATCAAGGAGATCCAATTCCCGCGCCGCCCTCGAGGGCCGAATCAAACGAACAGCAGCTCACAAGAGCAGGTGGGCGCCCAAGTTCTCGGGCCAGTTCGTGGGCAAGCACGCGCGCAAGTGGCGGCGCGAGATGACCAAGACTGGCGGCGGGGCCTCGCTCGAGCACCTGAGCCGAGGCGTGGCCAAGGCGGAGCTCGCAGGCAGGCCGCCGAAAGCGAAGACGAGCTTCTCCCAAAAGTTCAAGCAGAAGAAGGAAGCGGAGAAGCTCGCCAAGAAGCAAGCGAAGGCCAAAAACAAAACATGCCTCAAGGCTTGCGAGGACCCCCCCTGGCACGGCAAAGTGGCGCGCGTCACCGAGGAGGGAGTCCACTAGAGCAGGCGCGGTAGAATGCAGGACGTCTGGCGATCCCGGGCACCGAGGGCGCGTGCCGCCTGCGCGTCCTCGAGGTGGAGACCGCGGCGATCTTCCAGATCGAGAGCAGCGAGGCTGGGGGGCTCACAGGCACTCGTTAGCTTCCGCCTGCTCCCGACTGTGGCGGCGGAAGCAAGCGGGAGCTAGCGGAAACGGCGGAGAGGACGGCGGAAGCGGCGAAAGCTGGCTGAAAGCTGGCGGAAGCAAGCGGAAGCGACACGAAGCGGAAGCAGGCCGAAGCTAACGAGTGCCTGTGAGTCCCGAGCGCCACAGGTCACGATCGAGCAGGACCACACGTTCCCCAAGCCGCACAAGCTCGACTGGCGCCAGACCAGACTGGCTCGCCGCACCGAGCACGCCAAGGAGTACGCGATCATGAACTGCGAGCAGATCGTCAAGGGCGACGCTCTCGAGCTGGGCACTGTTCGCGCGCTGCTGGGCGAGAACGAGGAGCGCGTGGGCGTCGCCGAGACCGTCCTGGTGGTCGAGCCCACGGTGGCCGTCGCCTGGGCTCGAGAGGGCCAGGGCGAGGACGAACCCGCCGCCCAGCAGGCCGAGGAGCAGGAGCTCTGGGCCGAGAGAGTCGACAAGGCCGAGCACGTCCTGACCCGCGTGCACGCCGAGGCGCCCGCGCACTACACCTACCTCAAGGTCGGCGGTTGCTACAGTTGCCCCTGCCCCGAGGTGCTTCCAGTTTGTCGCTCCGTTTTGGGGCGAATCCTGAGGCACCCTGGGCACGCGGCACTTGTGGCAACGCCCGCCAAGGTCTCGAGGATCGGCGGGGGCGTCGCGGTGGAGTACCGCGACGCCCTCAAGCAGCCGTCCGAGAAGAACGCCAAGCAGGCCTAGAGGGCCACATGCGAACTCGCACCTACACCCCACGATTTCTGAGGGGGAAGTGAACCCCGCCCCACTCCTCAGAAATCGTGGGTCGGGTTCGAATGTGGCCTCCCAAGGCCGCCACGAGGATCCTCCGCAAACTCGGTGCCATCGGCCCTGGCGAGGCCTGCCCTGCGAGGGACAACGAGATGTTCCAGGCCGACGCCCGGTCCTGCGGCTTGTTGACAAGTCGCTGGGTCGAGCGCGCCCTGCGCGAGATCCGAGGCGAGGGCCGCCAAGCGCCCATGAGCATCAACACGATGTGCGCCCGAGGCAACGAGTGGATCATCAGCTCAAGGAGGCCAGCGACAAAGACTTGGCCAAGGCCAAAGCCAAGGCCAAGAGCAAGGCCAAGTCCAAGCCCTTCAAGGACCCCACGGCGGTCGAGCCGACGCACGCTGCCATCGAGGAGGCAAGCGCTGCCGCCCAGGCCTGCACCAAGTGCCTCCCGTGCAAGGACGGTTCCGAAGGATACCGAGCCTGCATGGGCGAGTGGTCCGAGGCCGTGCGCGAGAGAGATGTCTTGGCCAGACGCGCCAAGGACCTCCCTTGTGCAGGCAAGTTGTAGCCACGAGCCTCGAGATCTCTCGAGTCAGTTTTGCGCCAAGATCTACAAGGTCAGTCTACACGAGGGCCCAGGTTCATCATCATCATCATCATCATCATCATCATCATCATCATCATCATCATCATCGTCATCATCACCATCATCATCATCATCATCACCATAGCTTAACTAACATCACCTTCCCCGGAAAATTCGTTGATTCTCGCCCCCAGACCACCGAACTCTATTATCCCTCAAGGTTATCGGGAGCACAGGGTTATACATATATATATATATATACGTGTGTATGTCTGCATGTACCCTTCACCTCCTCCTCATTCTCCGCATCCCCCCTTTCCTGATCATCCTCACTTTCCTCCTCGTCGATCTGTTCCTCCTCCCCATCCGCTTGCCCATCCTTGCTTCAGTTGCAGCTTCCTTACTCAACGCCCGCAGGGCCCAACGGATGTGGGCGCCAACCTGACGAATCATAACGTCCACCCCATGAACTTGGATGTTCTGCTCGAGTGGCGGCGGCGCCGAGTCCTCCGGCACCCAATTTTCCCTCACAGCGTTAAACATCACCTGGCAGAACGCAGTGTAGTCTTCACTATTCGTGAGGGCTGTCATGAGCGACTGAAAACCGGGGTCGTCGCCGTAGTGTTGGTTGCAAACTGCCACATACTCCATGAACTCCTCGAAGCTGGCGTTGCACAAGGACACCGAACGCTGGAGCTGATCCTCGTGCAACTTCTTGTATTTCCTATGCTGCATTTCCCACTCCAGGGGGTGACTGCCGTCGGCCGTGGCTTTGGCGAAGAGGTCGATGTTGGTACAGATCAGTGTTTCGACTTCTGCTGTGAACTTCGGGTCCTGGAAGCTCTCCAACACGAAATTGAACACCTGCGGCATCTCCATATGCTCCGTGTCCTCAGCCATCGAGCCGCCCCGCTTGGTAGCCCCGCCGCTGCGGGGTCCCGCGGGCCGTGACAGCTGGAGCCGAAACGGCTACGCGAGGAGTTGGAGGAGCACCACGACGACGACGACGGCGACGGCGACGACGACGATTGCGATACGACGAAGGAGACAGTGAACGCGCCCTTCTGATTCGAACACGCCTCAACAGCAGGACGCACATGCTCCAGGCTGGCTCGATCGAGCCTCCAAGGAGTTTGGCGCGCGTCTGGTGGAGACATTTCGCCTGGAGAGCGTGGTGATACAAGGACAGTCCTGCGCCCCACGCCCCTGCCACACTTCCTGGGCCCAGGCGACCTGGAGTGGTGAGCGAACCTTACCAATGTTACACCATCGCGTCTGGTATCCCTGCTAGACTTGTGTGCACGGTGGAGGCCTGGACTGCCGAGGATCTCTTGCGCCCCCTTCCACTACGTACCTCTGGACCCTGGAGGTGTGGAGCGGTGAGACTGGATCAGACACTGCCGCCAAACGTTGGCGACCCGAAACGTCCCGAACTTCTGACAACCGCACGCGCTTCCTGGAGCCCACGGGGGAAGACTGCCCATGTAACGCGGGGATGGCCAGGAGCGGGCGATGGGGGCGGCGTGCAGCACGAGTCAGAGACGAGTGGCCCGCAGCATCTCGTGCAACAGGGACGGGAGGGGAGGGGAGGGTAGGGGAGGGGAGGGGTGCGGTGGGGATCCAGAGCTGGGGCGCGCGCGACACAGGACCGCGGACGTGGCCCGCTGCTGTCGCTCGGGCGCAAGGAGGGCGGGCAGAGGGCGGGAAGCCGCCCGAGACGAGGGCAGGCGACCCCCGAGGGAGCCAGCTCTGTGAAAGTAGAACAGCTCGGTTCTCGCCGATCCTGTTCGGTTTCGAGCAGGAGGCGGTCGGCCCTCGGGCCGGCCCCCGAGGAAGCCAGGCTGTGGGAACAACGTGTGGCCACTGTGGAAGGCCACTTGGCGGCAAGGGACGACCCCGATGGCCAACGGAGCTCCGCCTGTTCCAGGGGATGTGAGGGGAGGAGGGGGCTGGGAGGGCGGGCGTGGATGACGAGATTGATGATGAATTTGCGGGGGGGGAACACAGAACGACGACGAAAGACAGGATGATGCTGATGATAATGACGACACTGCTGATGATGAAGATGCTGCTGCTGATGATGATGATACGGAGGAGGAGGAGGAGGAGGAGGAGGAGGGGAGGAGGAGGAGGAGGAGGGGGAGGAGGAGGAGGGGGAGGAGGAGGAGGGGGAGGAGGAAGGAGGAGGAGGAGGGAGGAGGGAGGAGGAGGAGGAGGAGGGAGGAGGAGGAGGAGGAGGAGGAGGAGGAGGGGGAGGAGGAGGAGGAGGAGGGGGGAGGAGAGGAGGAGGAGGAGGGGAGGAGGAGGAGGAGGAGGAGGAGGAGGACGGAGGAGGAGGAGACACGGCCGACCAGTCGTGCAACTGAAGGACAGGAGCACGGGCCATACCCATACAAAATTAGGTTAACATCTTGCCCGTCTTAGGGTCCTTCCCAGCCCTACAGGCTGAGATGATGTATTTCTGCCTAGATCGGGTAGGCCCGTGCTGGGACGCGCCATTACAGGCCGCAGATCCAAGCTTACAGTTATTCACCTTGCCAGAAGACACCTGATAGGAGCCACAAGAAGTGCAGACCATGCACTTGGGGGTAACGAGCACCTGGTGCCCGTTGAGCTCCACCACCTCCTCGGGAGGCGGCTCAGTCGGATTCGCATTCGCGGAAACGCCCTCGAGGGAGTCAGAAAATTCTAGGGCCACCCGCACAGCCTCCGCCTGCATCGGAGGCGCGCTCTGTAGCTCAGTTAGCATACTGGCTCTGAGCCTCTGTTGGGCCGTGGGCTCACACTGGGTCCCTAGAAACCTGCTGAGGCTCGCCTGGGTCCTAGCAAGCCCGAGACAAGACCTACACTGGAAGACTCCTGGCGAGAGAACGGCCATCTCGTGGGCCGTGAGTCTAACGGGCCTGACTGGGGCAGGGGGTCTGGCTAACCTACTGGGCCGCTCAGTCAATGAGTCACGATACGCCATCTTGCACACCACCCATGACAACATCCTGGCCTGCAGTTTAGCATCACATATATTCGATTCCAACGACATCTCCAGGGTCTCAGACGGGTCATGACAACATGCGCCCCATTTAGCGAACCTGTCGGCCCAAGCATTGCCAAGAAAGTACTCCCATGGATGGCAATCCTGCTCGGTAAACTGCTGAGCCGTCTTGTGAGCAGGGCACCAATAAAAATTTGGAGGACAAGCGTCCTTGCCGTCCATCAACGCGAAAATCTGTCTCCATAAATCAGCATACGAGGCGTCAGCCTCCTGGAGGGCATGGTCCCAGCTGGCTCCTTCTTTGACCAGGCTGGACAAGTCCGACACCACCAGTCTGACGTCGGGCAGGTACTTCAAAGCATAGTACAGGGCCGCTCTCTCAGCCCTTCCTACCGTCTGCCATGGCCCCTCGAGGGGACCGTACGCCCCTCTGACTGGTAGCCCATTGTCTCCCAAACAAACGAATCCCCAACCACATCTGGTAATTTCAGGAAGTCCAGGAGCAAGCCCCGACCCATCGGTGAACACCAGGGAGGTCCAGCCACTTCGGTCCGAATCCCAGTCGCCCCAGAGGTGAACCTCGAGCCCATATGAGACCTTCGGGGGCACCGCAGGGTACATGGGCATGCACATGCAGCAGTCGAACCTATCCCAGTCAGGAGGCCCCAGACCTGGAACTCCTCGTGCCCTGAGATATTCATAGCACACATTATTCTTCGGATCCCACACCAAGTCTTCGTCATAACAATCATCATACAATCCTTGGCAATCATAAATACAATGACCGAGTGTGGAGCGTTCCGAGGGACACCATGGACATTTAGCAGGAATGTTGTACCCTGCTTGGTGCTGCCTGTCCCTCGTCCAGAAGCCTCCTGACCATAGGGTGCGAAGCGCACCCGAAAATCTTGAACTGCGAACTGCAGCCTTGGCCCCACCAACACACTTCCTCAGCACGCGCATCCATATGACTTCATGTCCATAGCATATATCTTGATGGTGGGCCAAGATCTGCCTGCCCTGCCAGCGCTCCACACCTTGGCGGGCAAACTCCAAAATAGTCTTGGGCGGCAGGCGCAGAAGGTCCAGCACGTAGCCCTGGTCATCAACAATCGTGGTGCTAGAGCTCATGCTCCATCCTATACGTGACAGAGTAAGTACCAGAACCTCCATGGGCCCACGAACCCCATCCCAAGTCATCTTCTGCTTGATCTTACCTTGGAGGGCCATCCAGCCCCTTTGTAGACGTCCCAATGACACCCTTTGATCCCACACGAAACTGCAGTAGGCCTTGAGGGGCTCCAGCGTGGCGTGATATATGGGATCATATAGCCCATCCTTCTGCGTGGCTAATACCAACGTGAGCGAGTTATGACCAGAGGTGCGTCCGCATAGCGTGCCAGCAATCTTTCGCATACTGGCAAGCTCCGAAGGTGTGATACCTGCCACAGCAGCGCCGTGGCCAACAGCAGGTATCAGTCCTGTGCGCCATAGAGCGGTGACCTGTACACCCGCTCCTCGGCGCAGCATCTGCAGGCGAGGAAGACGAGCACGAAGAGACTTCATTCTAGCCTGTGCCTGTTTCCGAACTGGACGGATCCCTGGCATCTCATGACCGAGGTTTCGAATCCATTTCTTGGCCGACAGGCGTAGCTGCTGGGCCCTGCCTAGGAACCCTTTCAACGCTCTCTTCGTATTCGTTACAACACCTGACTTCTCGAACTTAATGATCATGCCTAGCTTAGCAGCATCCTGGCTGAACATATACACCGCGCGCTGCAAGTTGGCTGCACCCGAAATGTCATTACCTGTCCACTGGAACGTGCTGTCATCAACAAGCGCGCGAGGCATGACGTCCCTGAAGTGTGTGTGCACCTTCACGACCGCCCGATATGTAAGAACCGTTAAGAGCGTGGTGGCATGTGTGCATCCCGCCAATATGCCCTGCAGCGCACGAGTCGGGATGCTCCAGCATCCATATGCACGGATCACTCGGGGCTGCGCATACGTCTCCAACAGCAGCCACAGTAGACGAAGCGGAAAAGACATGCACTGTGCCTCATTGAGGAGAGCAGGAAACAGCACTGTCTCGAAGCATTTCCACATGTCCACTACGATAGTGATCGCATGTTCCCCTAGATGATGCGCTACTTCGGCTTGTAGATTGTGCTCATATGCAGCGTATGTAGACGAGAAGCCTCTACGATTGCCCCATATGTGTGGACTAGGATGTGCACGCAACCACTGTTGTGATACAGGTCTACGCACGCGTGCCCATAGCCTTACCATGCTTTCTATTAGTGTGATAAGTCGAGCCCCTCCATCTGGTTTCGCAATCTTAACCATTTCATTTATTATGCGATGTGATGGCCATATCATCATGCGTTCACATACCATGTACAGAGCTCCCAAGACAGCCAATCCCTGGTCCGAGACGTACCCGAAGCTCCTGGGATGAATTCTCGTGTAGCCAACCGAGGTCTTCCAGGGAAAGGAGTAGGCGGCCTCCCTGATGTCCTGGACCTGAATAAAGGGCAACTCATCCCAGCCACTGGAGCCCTGCGGTAGTTCCACACGCTTGGTATCATGACATGTCCAGACTTCACGCCACTTCCACATCTCATCATCTGCAAGTTGATATGGTTGCGTACGTGTAGTACACTCGATGGATGCAGCCAGCGCCTTGGTCTTGGAGGCCTTGTGCGCCTGTCCAGCGCCATTTAAAAAGGCCTTACCAATCCAACACTTCCAATCTTGTTCACTCTTGCGCTGGACCTGCTGTATAAAATCATCAGCTCGTTCGATTATACTGAAGGCCCTCTTCTCAAACTGTGAATCCGAGAGAACAGCCACACCAGCCATGAAAAATTCACGTGCTTCAGGCTCCAAAAGTTGCAGGAGCTCTTGCTGTTGTTGCACTCGATGTACGAAGCCGTGAAACTGCTTGATAGACAGAGCAAGCCGTGCAATCGTGCCATCCTGCTCACCTTCAGCTTTTTCTTTACACCAGCTCATGTTCCTTTCTGTAAGCCGCTATCATCTTGATCCAGAATGCTCTGACGCGCAATATATGTTTGGCCCATCTCGAAGCGGTGATCCATGCACGGGCTTGTGGTCCATATTGCTGCCTAGTGTGCTGGACGTCCCATTTGGCTTCCACGAATCTGGCAACAATAGGTCCAGCTCGTCCAGCATATGGTTTGCCCACGTCACCAACTAAGTCACGACGGGCCAATATCTCTGCCTCAATTCCAGGCCATGCGCAGCGGAGGCCCTTGAAAAGCTGCCGGTCAAGACCTGAAGGGGAGGGGCTCCTCGATGCTCCCTGGTCGAAGCTCTGTCCCTCCTGGAGGCCCCCTCGGGATCCCTCAGAGGCCGCTGGAGGCACAGCCGAGGCCCCTGCGGCCCCTCGGCAGTTTCCAGAGGTCACCGGGGGGCTCCGACAGCTCCCAGAAACCTCATTGCTTACCATCGGCAGTCTGCCGATTTTCTGGAACCATTTCACCTGTCGGATTCCCTTGCAACGAATGCAAGCAGACAGCGCAACCACACGCCAATATCACCACGGCGGCCCGCAACGAAGGGACACAATCAGGCGGTGCCAACGCCTGCCGTGACAATACAAACTTCGAAACACGTGTGAACCTGCGTACTGTGGAAACCCACCGTTGCAACTACAGCTGGCCTCGCCCACTTCCGCCCTCTTTGCTCGATCGACACACCGTGTTACCTATTCGCCGAACTCGGCCTACAACATTTGTTCGATTTGTTCGCACACGTGGAGGCGCCCGAAGGATGGCGCGCAAACGACACGATCGTCGAACACTTGAACCACATGCCCTCGTACACCATACAAGTGCACGAACCATGCGCCTAAACATCCATACGATCACACATTTCCTGCCGCGGCTTCGGAAGCCTATCTGCACATTTCAGGCCGACCCAATACCTAAGGGATACGAGGAGGAGAAGGAGGCTAAGGAGGGGGAGGACCACCTAAAACCCACTGTATCAACGACTTGCAAGAGACAACACCGCCGTGAGAAAGATCGGGCCTCCATCCGTGCAGCTCTTGCATACAATGCAGCCTGTGCTTATCCGCAGCCGTGTCTCCTGGCACGTTGAGGCGTGGTAGACTTCCAGGTGCTACCGACTTGGGCTGTGTGGTCGTCTTAGGGGCCACCCTCTCCCACCCTCTCTCTCTCTCTCTCGCATCACAACCAATTGCGCGTACCCCCTGCCCTCTGCCCATCCAGACACATGCGTTCCGCGCCCCCGGGATCACGATCCCCGACACACCAGCAGCGGATCCGCGCTCCTGTGGCCACGACCCTTGGTAAAACAACAGCCCGAGCTCCCAGAACAGCGGCCCTCCGTAAATGAATGCGCCCGCGCTCCCGAGGCAAATACGCCTTTGGTAGAAGAAAAAAGCAATGAGATCCGCGCTCCAGGGGCCGCGTCCCCGAGGCCACGACACCTCGAGCAACAACAGGGTACCGCCGCTCACAAGAGGCCGACCCAATGTGCCTCCAGACGCGCCCAAGATGGCCACGAGGCGGCCCAATGTTGGCTCACGACGGCCCAAGAGGCAAGCCCACACCACTGACCAAGTTGCCAACAACTGCGTTTTTGCTCCAGGCTGCCAACGCCTGAGATTTGCTTTAGCCGTTTGCGAAGTTAGGGGCGTCTGCACCGTGTCTGGCTTCCTTCAGCTCCACGCGGCCACAAGCGCATCCAAGATGGCCCCAAGACGGCCCAAGCAAGCCCCCAAAATTGCCCCAGAATCCTCCAAGACTGCGTCAAGTCAGCCCAAGAAGGCCCCTAGACGGCCCAGGACGGCCCCAAGAGCCCCAAGCTGGCCCAACAGGCCCTCTGGATGGACCCAACGGCCCCGAAACGGCCACACGACGGTCGCAAGAGACCATGCAGACGGCCACGAGAGCCCAAAGACGGTCCAATAGAGACTAAAGAGAGCCCTAACACGACCCCAAGATGGCCCAGAGTGGCCCAAGGAACCCCCAAGACGGCCTCACAGGAGCAAGATAAATGGACTGGAGAAAGGGAGGGACGCGACGACGATGAGACGATCATCCCCAATACGATGCGGAAGTGCGTCATATGTTACGGCTCTCCCAAGCCTCGGGGCACGAGGTGTCTCACGTAACCGCCTCCTGCGCGCCCCCTCGAGCAGTCTCCACCCAATGTGCTGTGCTGATATGGTGCTGGGCCTTGCCGCAGGCAGCTGGATCCACCGCCCCCTGTGCTTGAGAGGATGCCTGGTGTGCTGGATGTTTGCTGCTTTGAACCTTCCAATGAGCTCCAAACTGGTCTCTGGCACAAGCCGCCGACCACAACGCTGAACGCCCAGGCAATGGCTGTCACCTCCAAGATGGCCCCAGTATTGCTCCGAGATGGCCTGTAAGACAGCCACGATGGCTCGAAGATGGCCCAGGATGGACCAATATTGCTCCAATATTGCCTCACCTCGGCCAAAGAGGATCACAAGGCGCCCCCAAGAGGGCCTCAACACGAGCCAAAATGGCAGGCCCAACAAGCCCTCAGGACGCCCCCAAGAGGGCCCCACGACGGCCGCACAGACCTCCGAAACGGCCCAAAGCGCCTCAAGATAGCCCCACGGCAACGAAACGAGGCTCCCAAGACGGACTCCGAAGGCCAAGAGGAGTCTTAGAGGTCCCCGGAGGGCCCCCAAAGTGGACCGCGAAATCAGCGCAATGGTCCTTTTGATGATGCTGCGTTGCCTTCCACCAGAAATCCAAACAAACAACGGCGATCCAATGCCGGAGTCCGTGTCGGCTCCTGTGGTCGAAGAAGTCTACTATAACAGAAGTGCCTGAATGAAGTATGTACGCCCAAACGGGTACACGCACACGATGGAATAACGAACGGGACCAGAAGCATATGAAACAAGACTTCGAACTGCAAGAGACCCAAGCACGATGAGATGAGCCTATCCGTCGAAAGAGCGAGGCTCCTCAGAGGCACCCGAAGGGCCCCCAGGAAGCCACAAGCAGGAACCAAGACGATCCCAAGGGGCCTGTTCCTCCTGCTCCTCGTCCTCCTTCTCCTCCTCCTCCACTCTCTTCCTTTCCCACATATTCCTCCAAAGGTTTCCACAACTGCTGGGAGAACACGTACTCCAATAGCTTGGCCAAGTTTTAGCCCAACTTTCAGCCACTTTGTCGCTTCCAAGAGGCAAAGGGCGGCGGTGGTTCACCTGAAGCGTCTTCTCACGCGAGGGACCCCTTTTGTTGAAACGAAACCGCCCGTCATCCGTGTAGCTGGCGCACCATCCTACAGGTGGTGCAAGAAGTCGTCTCAAACGATAACTCCATGTTGACCGAAAGCTACCTCATTCCGTGTGTCTATTGGGCTAGTTTCGAACGGCTGAGCGCGGCTCAGGCGAGAGCCACGTTTCGAAAACGTTCTGGCTTCCACCCATCTGACCAACAACGATGCTTTCCTAGACACATGTGCGCAACGCCAACGCAGAGACCACATGTTAAACAAGTACCGCCTTCCATTCGTTTATTCGTGTAGTTCAAGCTTCGGGAACACAACATCTGCAACAAAACGCCCGGCCCGGCGTACGGACGCGCCTGGTGTTGCGAAAGCGAGGTTAAGTATAAGGAAGATGGACGATGGACGGAGGTGGATGGGGAGAACGAGCGCCCAAGACGCATCAACGATGTTGCAATCACCCTTCCCTCCAAATCCCCTCTTCACACATTCCTGTAAACATGTATTCTCTTGCACAGGGTGCCTAGAGCTCCGACCACTTTATTCCGCGTCGCCCCCCCCCCCCCCCCGCGTCCCCAGCGCCAGAGTGGGACCCCCGCGCCGTGGCTCTCTGCCCCGAGCCCCCCCGCGTCCCTGCGGCGCCCCAGCGGGAGCCCCGCCCACCACCTCCCCCTTCCCCCCCCGTCCCCAGCGCCCCAGTTGGACCCCCGCCCCGTGGCCCTCTGCCCCAAGCCCCGCCCAGTGCGCCCTCCGCCCCGACCATCTTATTCCGCGTCGCGACGCACACGACCTCCCCCACCCTCCCCCTCCGCGTCCCCAGCGCCCCGGTAGCGGCCCAGCTCAGTCACCCCGAGCCCCCCCGAGTCCCCAGCGCTCCAGTAGGAGCCCCGCCCTCAGCCCCCTCCGCCACGAACGTTTTCTTCCGCGTCGCACGGCCCCACCGTCCCGCCCCCACGATCGTTCTCCCCTCCCCGCCCGCCCAGTGCACCCCGCCCCCCCTCCGCCCCGACCATTTTATTTCTGCGTCGCACCGCCCCCGCCGTCCCGCCCCGCCGAGACTTCTCCTATTTCTCGTCCCCTCTCTCTCCCCCCTTTCCTGCTCCTCCTTCTCCTCTTCTTCTTCCTCCTCCTCCTCTTCCTCCTCCTCTTCCTCCTCCTACTCCTCCTCTTTCTCCTCCTCCTCCTCTTCCTCCTTCCCCCTTCGTTTTGTGCAAGAGCCATGGCACGCGTGCCACTTGTTTTCATTGCAGTAAGTGCCCATGTGAGTCCAACCGTCTGCGAATCGTCACTCGTGCCCAAGCACCGTTCCTCGGATTTCAAAGGCGCGGATTCACGTGACGGTGTGGCGTCCTGACAAGCCCGAATCGTGCCAGAACGCCGTTCTCAAGACTCCAACACCGCGAAGGAACGCGACTGTTGCGCCCTGACAGTCCCAAACCGTGCCAGACCGCCCCTGGGAGCCCGACCACGCGATCCCTTGCAGCTGCGAGGAGCCTTTTTTGTCCAGGGGAGCCGTGCTCGGCGGCGCGGCCGAACATACGGAGGAAGTCTGCCCGCCGCCTCGGCGGGGATGGGCGTCGGTCTGGTGCAAGGCCGGCGCCCGGCTGTCGATACGTTCGCTGCGGCGGAGAGCGCGGCGGCCTCTCACTGCTGTTATTGGTGGGCTTGTTTTCCACCACCACCAACAACACTATAAGCAGGAGGGGGCGGGGGTCCTCCTCGTCCTCCTCCTCTTCGTCCTCCTCCTCATCCTCCACCTCCTTTCCCCCCTGGTGGTGGTGGTGGTGGAAAACACGCCCATGAATTATCTCGGTCTACTTCTTTCCGCCAGCTCTCCACGGGTACGGGTTGGCGGGGCCGCCGTAGGGCGAGTAGGCGCCGCCATCGCCTCCCTTGCCGCCACTGTCGCCCTTGCCTCCCTTCACGCCCGCGACCTTGCCGACCAGCCCCAGGGCGACGGCCTTGGCGCCGCCCTCCACTCTCTCGACGATCTGGCATGCCGCCACCTTGTACTTTTTTCTCTCCTTGTCATGCTCGATTGTGAACTCGACACGGTCGCCTGGATTCAAATAGTTGGACCCTTCCACGACCAACCTGTGACAGAAATAATCACCAGCACCGTCGTCAGACGTGATGAAGCCGAAACCCTTTTCATCGTTCCAGATCCTGCAAACTCCGCTCCGCAAAGGCATTGCCGCAGACTGCTGTGAGCGCTTCAAATGAGGGGCGACGGCGAAAACGTTTGTTGGGTTTGAACCAACATGGCTACGGAAAATACGCGAGGAACTTTTGATACGAATGTGCGCAGCGCTACGGCGCTTGCACACTTTGAAAAAAATAGCCTGGCGAAGAACCCAACCATATGCAGTTGTCAGTACCGCAGCTGCGGGTTTCATCTTCAGTGGAACTCCCCAGAGGACCACGGAACGTGTGAGGGGTGTGCCGAGATGGGGGCCACTGGGGCATTCGGTGAAGCTCCCTATGGGGACATGAAACACGCGCGGGGCGTGCCGACATGGGTTGCGGAAACGCATGTGAGGGCCGCCACTGGGGCCTCCAGTGGAGCTCCCTATGGGTCCCCGAAACATGATGCTGCTGCGGGGGGGGTGCCGGGATGGGTGGCGGAGACGCATGTAAGCGCCGCTACTGGGGCCTTCGGTGGAGCTCCCTGTGAGGCCACGAAGCGCGTGAGGGGAGTACTGGGATGTGTGGCGGGGACGCATGTGAGCGCCGCCACTGGAGCCTTCGGTGCAGCTCCCTATGGGGCCACGAAACGTGTGAGGGGTGTGCCGAATTGGGTGCGGGTGGTGACGCATGCGGGCGGTGCCACTGGGGCCTTCGGTGGAGCTCCCTATGGGGCCACGAAGCCTGTTTTTGTGAGGGGCGTGCTGGGATGGGTGGCGGGGACGCATGTGAGCGCGGCCGCTGGGGCCTTCGGTGGAGCTCCCTATGGGGCCACGAAGCGTGTGAGGGGTGTGCCGAATTGGGTGGGTGTGGGTGACGCATGTGAGCGCCGCCACTGGGGCCACGAAACGTGTGAGAGATGTGCCGAAATGGGTGTGCGGGGCGCATGCGCATGTGAACGCCGCCACTGGGGCCTTCGGTGGAGCTCCCTATGGGGCCACGAAGCGTGTGAAGGGTGTGCCGAATTGGGTGTGCGGGACGCATGCGGGCGGCAGCACTGGGACCTTCGGTGGAGCTCCCTACGAGGCCACGAAGCGTGTGAGGGGTGTGCCGAATTGGGTGTGCGGGACGCATGCGGGCGGCAGCACTGGGGCCTTCGGTGGAGCTCCCTATGGGGCCACGAAACGTGTGAGGGGTGTGCCGAATTGGGTGTGCGGGACGCATGCGGGCGGCAGCACTGGGGCCTTCGGTGGAGCTCCCTATGGGGCCACGAAACGTGTGAGGGGTGTGCCGAATGGGTGTGCGGGACGCATGCGGGCGGCAGCACTGGGGCCTTCGGTGGAGCTCCCTATGGGGCACGAAGCGTGCGAGGGGGTTGCCGAATGGGTGGGCGGGACGCATGCGGGCGGCAGCACTGAGGTGGCCGAATGCGGGCGGCGCACTGGGGCGCTCACGAAACGTGTGAGGGGTGTGCCGAAATGGGTGTGCCGCATGCGGGCGGCAGCACTGGGGCCTTCGGTGGAGCTCCCTATGGGGCCACGAAACGTGTGAGGGGTGTGCCGAAATGGGCGTGCGGGACGCATGCGGGCGGCAGCACTGGGGCCTTCGGTGGAGCTCCCTATGGGGCCACGAAACGTGTGAGGGGTGTGCCGAAGTGGGTGTGCGGGACGCATGCGGGCGGCAGCACTGGGGCCTTCGGTGGAGCTCCCTATGGGGCCACGAAACGTGTGAGGGGTGTGCCGAAGTGGGTGTGCGGGACGCATGCGGGCGGCAGCACTGGGGCCTTCGGCGGGGTTCCCTATGGGGCCACGAAACGTGTGAGGGGTGTGCCGAATTGGGTGTGCGGGACGCATGCGGGCGGCAGCAGTGGGGCCTTCGGTGGAGCTCCCTATGGGGCCACGAAACGTGTGAGGGGTGTGCCGAAATATGTGTGCAGGGCGCATGCGAGCGGCCGCATTGAAGCCTTCGGTGGAGCTCCCGATGGGGCCACGAAGCGTGTGAGGGGTGTGCCAAAATGGGTGTGCGGGACGCATGCGGGCGGCAGCGCTGGGGCCTTCGGTGGAGCCCCCCATGGGGCCACGAAACGTGTGAGGGGTGTGCCGAAGTGGGTGTGCGGGACGCATGCGGGCGGCAGCACTGGGACATTCGGTAGAGCTCCCTATGGGGCCACGAAGCGTGTGAGGGGATTGCCGAATTGGGCGTGCGGGACGCATGCGGGCGGCAGCACTGGGGCCTTCGGCGGAGCTCCCTGTGGGGCCACGAAACGTGTAAGTGGTGTGCCGAAATGGAGGAGGGAGGAAGGAAGGGCAGCGGGAAGGAAGGAAGGAACGCGGGGCGACGTCTCTTCAAAACGAGGACCCAGCACCACAGGATGGTTGGGAATAGAAAACAGCCCTTCATCCGTGAAGCTGTTGCAAGATTGAAGACGAATGCGCGTCTTACTAAAGGGAGAGCCGCATTTTGAAACGACCCGCCCTCCATGCGTGAATCGGCCATGAACGCATGCTGCGAGTGTGCGCGGCGCCAGCCGAGAGCACCATTTTGGAAAAGGCCCGCCCTCCATCCGTGGAGCTGTTGCAGACTTGAAGGACTAATGCTCGCGGCGCTGAAGCGAAAGCCACAGCGTGGGAAACAGCCGCCCTCCAGTCGTGAAGCTTTTGCGAGCTTGTAACACGAATGTGCATTTTGAAAACCACCCACCCGCCATCCGTGAAACTGTTGCACATTTGAAGCTTCGGGATCAGAGCCGGCGAAGGGGTCTCACGCGAAACGTCCAGCCCGCCCTACGGGCACGCCTGGGGGCGCGAAAAGGAGTTGTTCACAAGGAAGCGGGATGGAGGAGGAGGAGGAGGAGAAGGATGAGCAGGAGAACAAGGAGGTGTGAGTGAGGAGGCGGAGAGGAGAGGAGAGGCGGAACAAAGTGGATAGGAGGAAGAGAAGGCGCCCCCTTGCTTGATGGGGCCCTGCAGCTGCCAGCCGGATCTTGCTGCAACGGCGGCGAGCGGCCGAGCACGATCGCCGCGCATGGGCAGGCGACGCGGGGCAGCGGCGAGCAGGAACACGAGGGTGATCAACCTTGAGCTCTTTCTTCCATCTATCTGGCGCAGCGCGTGCGGAGCGACTGCAGCGAGAAGCTTCCTGGGAATCTCATCCCCCCAACGGTGGGGCATGGGGGCCGTTGAAGGCAGGATGCGAAGTGGCGTTCCTGGGAGGTGCGGTCGGGCGCCACGGAAGCTTAAACCAAAATTGTTGCGGAGGGACGAGGACATGACAGGACAGGACATCCGCATGAAAGGGTCAACGCCGAAACGCCCGCTAAGGAGCCGTGGGGCACGACTTGCAAAATACCCGGCGGATTTAAATTGCCGCAGGCCCCGACTTCTCACGGGGCCGGCAGGGGGCGTGCCCCGATGCTCTGAGGAGCAAGTTCCGAGGAGGCCCCGTCAGAGAGGCTCGCTACCTTGCGAGTGCGAGTCCCTACGGGTCAGTGCGGGGGGAGCAGCTGCTGGCCTTCTCACGCGCCCACTCCTTGGGGAACGCGCTGGGCGAGCAAAGCCCCCAAGCAGGGGGAAGAAGACGACGCGACCACTCCACAAAGGTACCGGGGGAGAGGAGGAGGGAGGGAATACAGGAGGCCCCCTTTCGTGCCAAACTTATTCTGGGGGGCCTAATCGATGTTCTACCAAGGTCCTGAAGAGCCCACGCTTCGAACAGAGTCCCTCCCTCTCTAAACTCACTTCGCTTCCTGGACGCACTGGTCGATGGCCAAACCGTGCGATGTCGTGTTCGACAAATTCCCTGTACTGCGACACGCTGCATCCACATTCTCTGTAGTAGTCAAAGTACACCTCTGGAGTACCACTTCCTGTCGGCGTGTAGGTAGGGGCGAGCAATACCACCATGGCCACGGCGTGTGAGAGGCCTCCATATCTGTGGTGCTGGTCATGCCCCACTGTCGTTCCACGGCGTGTCAACACCTGCTTTGCCAACCTTGCGTGGGATGGACGCCGGAAGGGCTAGATGTTACGGATTTGTTTCAGAAGGCCTTGGAGGAGGGGCCCTTGGGGAGCGCTAGAGTGAACTCTGCCGGGCCCTCGTTTTCAACTCGTCGTCCCAGTGGTGCTCTGTCTGTCTGAATTTGTACGGTATCCTGTCTTCTTGCTCCGCCTTTCGGTGCTCAAAACAGACGCTGCTGTCGGTGCAGGCTCCGCTGGCCTGCACTCCGAGATGCCCCCGCTAGTGCGGCCGCAGGTGCGAGCGGGCGCGCTCACGCGCGTCCTCACGCGCGTCCGCTGAGCCGCTCCTCCTGAAGCGGCGTACTTCTCGGTGCCGTCGAGCAGGGTGCCCGTGCTATCGCGCAGTTCCCGACGACGCCTGAGCTCCTCGACCTCCTTCCTCTCGAGCTTCTCGAAGGGAGGAGGAGGAGGAGGAGGAGGAGGAGGAGGAGGAGGAGGAGGAGGAGGAGGAGGAGGAGGAGGAGGAGGAGGAGGAGACGAAGAGAGGATGAAGAGGAGGGAAGAAGGAGGAAGATACATCAGAGGAATAACACAAGGAGCCGGACCAGAGTAGACCCACGATGTATCACACGTGCTGCAATACACCCTTCACCCCAAACCCACTCATCACACATCCTTGTGTTGCATTTTTCGATCTGCAGGAACCGCTCCCTTGAAAGAAGGACGCCCCATGGGCCTGACATTCAGCCGAGAGCCTCGCTTCCAAGAGGAACTGTCCTGCATCCTTCTGAAAAGAAGAAGAGCGAAGGGCAACGATCAAACAATACGCAGGCATGTTCAACGATTTACCCATTTTGAAAAAGAAGCCGTCTTCCGTCCGTGGAACTACATGTTTCAATGTCTGGCAACATTCAATTCGTGGGAATCTCAAGCAAGAGACCTACGTATCCTCCATCGGAGTAGCTAATGTATGCTCTGGGCCAACAAATTTGAAGCCAATCTCTAGTGAGAGCACCATTCTAGTGATAATCCCAGTCTGGTGAGAAGCAATTCTGCATCCGTGCAGCTGTTGGAAACTGCCAACACGTCGAAGTTATGCGCGCGGCGCAAATGCGACCACCACATGCTGAACACCATTCGACTTCCACTTGGAACACTTCATGCTTGAGCGTGATCTTGCGGCGAGGAAGTCTCGGGCGAGATATGCTCATTAGAGGTACGAGGCGTGTCCCTACGCATGACTTGTTTGTGAGATCGGGGTCCCGCGGCAGCCCGAACGAGAAAGCACTGCACAGACAGGAGAAGAGACAACACACTGGCATAAAGCACACTTCCGGAGGTCCGCGCGGACTTCCCGGGTCGGCGCAGGAGGCCCCCCTCCCACAGCGCGCGGAGCGCGCCAGGGGCGGCGCGGGGGGGGGGGGGTCGCCAACCGTTTACGTTTACGGTCAGCCCGTATAATAAGGATGCGCGGTGAGGATGAAAAGGGCCTTGGAGGGCCATGTTAACGGTGTTCGAACGAGGTTGGCCGCCGAACGTCGCTGAGGGTGGGCCGAGGGGGCAAGGAAGCAAGGGTAGCTTTGGAACGTCGTTCACCTTTACTATGCGGGTTGACTGTGCGCCGATCCTCGGGCAGACAGATCGGGCAGATGTCAACGGAGAGGGGGGCCATGAACGAAGCGGGGGGGGGGGGGGCGATCGAGGGTTGCAGGAGCGTGGCTCTCAACGGCCTCTACCCCGCGCTCAGGAGGCGTTGGAAAGGCGTGCGCGTCTTCGCCCCCCGCCTGTCTCCCCCCCGCTGACCTCCGCGGGAGGGGGGCGCCCTCCTCTCCCCCCCTCCGCGGCCGCCGCCGCTGCAGTCGGACCCAGGCCAGAAGAACATGCCTCGAGAACATGAGGCGCCCGTCGGCCAAAACGCACAGAGCATCCAAGGGCACCCTCCCCAGGATGCACAAGAAAACCCAACAAACATGAACAACACTAGGGTATACCTTCTCCGAACAGACCTCGACCTCACACCTCGGTCCGACTGCACTCCTCAGCTCCTCTTGCAGGGCACCAGGTTGCCGCACAGCAGCCCTGTGCCCGCCCCGCCGACCGGCGCGAGCGCCAGGTCCGCGACGAACAGAGCTTCCCCCCCAAACTTCGGGGGCGCGCAAGCATGGATCAGCGATCCACGGCTTTGGCGCGCGGTCTCCAAATCCATGGAT
>CAUYUJ010017216.1:232500-250000 GCA_963575745.1 Prorocentrum cordatum
CACCCCTTCCCTCTTTCCTCCCTCCTCCTCCTCATCCTCCTCCTCCTCCTCTTCTTCCTCCTCCTCTCCTCCTCCTCCTCCTTCGTCCATCCTCCTCCTCCTCCTCCTCCTCCTCCTCCTCCTCCTTTTCCTCGTCCTCCTCTAAGACGAAGCCGTGACGAGGATAAACTCGGGTGAGGCTAAGTCGAGAATCTCTGAGATCCGACGGCTCCGGAGGATGCCTCGGGCGGCCGCGGCCTCCTTAGAGCGTTCCCAAACGCCCCGAGAGCGTTCCAGAACGCTCTGGAACGGACTCATCCTCGTCCCAGCCCCGTCCGATCCTCATTCACGCATCAGCTCCGCGCCATCTGCTCCGCATGAGCACTGATGTCTTCTCTCTCTCCCCAGATCCCGTGCGAGCGGGGCCCGCTTCTCTCCCGCGTGCTGCTTGTTTTTTCGGCCCGCATGGCCTCGAGACCTTGAAACATAGATGGTCGTCTTTTGTCGATCGGATCGTGCTCTCCCCAAGCAGCGCTTGCTCTTAGAACCTCATGCTTGGCGTTTCACGGTGCTCGTGCTGGAGTGCCGGATCTCCGATTGGTATCCAGTCGGAGGGTGCCCCGTTGGTCGGCGTCCGTGGGCTTCGTGGGGGCCTCGCGTTGGGCGGGTGTGCCGAGATGTCGCCTGGTGCCCGCCCGTGGGCGCCTCGTGCGTGTGTGCGTGTGCGTGCGTGCGTGCGTGCGTGCGTGTGCGTGCGTGTGTGTGTGTGTGTGTGTGTGTGTGTGTGTGTGTGTGTGTGCGTGTGCGTGCGTGCGTGCGTGCGTGTGTGTGTGCGCGCGCGTGTGTGTGTCCGTAACTCCTTGGCTCAAGCCATCTAGCTCAAGGACAGATCAGGACCCCCCCACCCCCGACCCACGGCCCCACGCCGAGGCAGCCAACACCAAGGCTTAAGTCGGGCCTGTCCCCCTGCAGGGGGGATTTTCGACGAAACATAAAGAATACCCGAGAAATAATCAAACAATAATCCAAACATAGTCTGGGGACTGTTTGGGGTACTTTTTGGCAATTTTGGGGAATTTCTAGGGTATTTCTCATTTTTCGTCGAAAATTCCCTTGTAGGGGAACACCCCCGACCCAAGGCCCCACGCCGAGGCAGCCAGCACCAGGGCCTCGGCGCGGGGGGTGCGAATCGGTCACGCGTCGGCCTACCGCCCCTGCACCGCACCTGGACCCCCCGTTTCTCTTTCGCCCGCTGTCCTTCCGCACTCATTCGCTCCTAAAACTCCTCGAGGATGGGCCCATCGAGTCGAGGTCGTGGAACGAATCAATAGAGCAGGATCGGCAGAACGTCCTCGTGAATGGAAAATGTCACGTCGATCGTCATCTTCGTGATCATGAATTCGCCTAGGTGTCGCCGCCCCTGCTGTACGAGATTGCCCGGGGCTGGTCCAGGCACCAACGCCGCGGAGCCGATCGCCGCGGCCAGTGCTGCTTCGAAGGCACGCCGTGCTGGTATGGCAACGCGGGCTGCTGTGCCCTCGGGAGGTGCAGAACGCCGACGTCCACGCCGGCGCACCCGGCCCGGGAGGACGAACCCACCACCACCGACGATTGCAAGCGGGTGGAGGGCATCACTGGGCCGACCGTCCACCTCCCCAACGGCCCCGTCCAATGCCGCTTCGAGGGCATGAACACCGCCTTGCCGATGGTCTTCGTGGGCATCAGCACCGCCGAGCCGATCGCCTACGACTCCAGCTGCCCCGGCCAGTGCTGCTTCGAGGACACGCCGGGCCAGTGCGGCGACGTGGGCTGAGATGGCCTCGGCGTGTGGCCGACGCCGGCGCTCTCGGTGAAGGTTGAGGTGCCCGCCAACACCAGCGAGTGCAAGCTGGTGGAGGGCATCGACACCGCCACGCCGAACGTCTACGCCTCTGGCCGCCCCGGTCAACGCTACTTCGAGGCCCTCAACGCCGACGAGCCGGCCGTCTACGACTCCGGCTGCCCCGGCCAGTGCTGCTTCGAGGACACGCCGTGCCGGTACTGCTACGTGGGCTGTGCCTACCGACCGAGCTCCGACTCCAACTCCATCTCCGACTCCAACTCCATCTCCGACTCTGGCTCCGACTCCGACTCTGGCGCCGGCCCGCGGGTTGCGGCGGCCCCTGCCCGACTCCGACTTGAGCTCTGACTTCATCTCTGGCTGCGACTTCTGCTCCGACTCCGACTCCGACTCAGACTCCAACTTCGACTCCAACTCTGGCTCCGACCTCACGGGCCGCCGCGGCCCCGACTCCGTCTCCGACTTCAACTCCGAGCCCATATGCGGCTGCGACTTCTGCTCCGACTCCGGCTCCGATTCCGACTCGGACTCCAACTCCAACACCGTCCCCGGCTCCGTCTCTGGATCCGACTCCGACTCGGACCCCGTCTCCGACTCCGAGTCCGACTCGGGCTCCAACTCCAACTCCGACTCCGTCTCCGACTCCCGCCCCGACCACGACTCCGACCCCGACCCCGACTCCGACTTCGACTCCGCCTCCGTCTTCGGCTCGGTCGCCCACGTCCCCAGCTGCCCAGGCCAGTGCTGCTTCGCGGGCATGCATCAGAACCGCTGTGCCGACCGTCGAGGCTTCAGTTGCCCCAGCCATTGCTGCTCGACGATCGCCTGCTGGCCATCCCCAGGCTTGGGCGCACGGTGCCGGAGGACTCGGAGAGCTCGCTCTTCCCGTTCCTCTGCAGCTGAGCGTCAACGCAGGCCGTCTCAGGATCTTCGCCAGCAACCTGACGGTTGCATGTTTGGTCATGCCGTCCGCAATGACCGTGACGCGCCGTCGGCCTCAATCTTCTACCACGACGTCCGTCGTTTCCACGGCGGAGTGGTGGGTTCCCCCGGTGACCCGGCATAGGGCTGCGCCCACCTGGCTTCAGGGTGTTGGGACAGGGCCCCCTTCACCCTGGGCAAAGGCTGGCCGCGGTGCCCTGCTCGCACATTCCTCAAGGCACGTGTCCCAGGGGATGCTGGCCCTCCCCAGCCTACAGGGGGCGTGAGCGGTTCCCGAGCTCCTGCGAGCACCCATCCCCCCCCCCCCCGTATAGGACCCTCTCTCTCCCTCTCTTTCTCTCCTCTGTCTCGCTCTCGCTCTCTCTCTCTCTCTCTGTGTGTTTCTCTATTTCTCTCTTTCTCTATCTCAGTCTGTCTCTCAATTATGCCTGTCTCTATGTCCATCTCTCTGTCTATATATTCCTCTCTTTCTCGTTCTCTCCTTCTCTCATGTTCTGCAATGACTGCTCCCTCCAATCCACGGCATTCGGCCTTCCTCCTTCATTGCTCATTACTCCCTGTTCCCGGCATCGCCATTCATCACTATTCCTGCTCCTACTCCTGCTGCGCCCCCGTCTCCCCCCTCCTGGAGGGACGAAGTTGGAGCAATAACGACGAGGCAGGAGCTACCGCTGCAGGAGCAGGGGCCAGCCAAAGATCCATGTAACGGTGCTTCGCGACATCCGCCCCCCATGTGTCGGGAGCGGCCAAGAGGGGGGTGCCCAAGAGGAGGGGTGCAAATCATGGCCGGCGGCACGTGCGCGGCCCAGGGGGGGCGGCCGGGGACGCATTGCAACAAGGAGAGGCGCCATGAAATCTGGGGAAACATCATGGCCCCCGCCATGATATCCACCCCCCTCTAGTCATCACCCCCCTCTTTGCCGCCCCCGAATCTGCCTTCCCTGATGGTCCGCTACCGAAAATTTCCGGTAGCGCTCCGCAGAGATCGGTCGCTACCGAAATACCGAAATGTAGCGCCCAATACCGGTATCAGAGCGTTCTGAAATCCGCTATTTCAACGCCCTCAAACGAAGATCCGGTCGCTACCGAAATTCGGGGTGCGTCGAAATCGCTACCGAAAATTTCCGGTACCAGACCATCTGGGTAGTCATCCCCCCCCCTCTTTGCCGCCCCCGAATCTGCCTTCCCTCCGCGCGCCCGGCCGGCCTGGCCGGGCGTCCTCCTCCGCTCGGGCGTGGGCTCGCGGGGCCCGAGGCCACCGTCGGCGCTCAGGGGCACGATGGAGGACTCCGTGATGCGGCTCGCGCCCCTGCGGCGGCCCCCTTGCCCTTTAAGTCGGGCCTGTCCCCCTACCGGGGGATTTTCGGCGAAGAATAAAAAATACCCCCGAACAATGATCCAAAAATGACATGGGGACTATTGCTTGAATATGTTTTTTTTGACATTTTGGGGATATTTTTGGGGGTATCTTTTATTTTTCGTCGAAAATCCCCCTGTAGGGGGACAGGCCCGACTTAACCTTACCCGAGGCGCTTGGGGGGGGGGGAGGAATGAGGGGGCAACAGCGGAGGGGGGGGACCAGCCCATAGGGGGGAACCTCTATTGAGTAGGGCTGGGGGTCAGGTCTGCAGAAGACCCCAAACGGACGCCAAGGGGTGCAACCAACCTGTGTGGTCAAGCTTCAACTGGTGCACCACACCCAGCGTCAAGCCAAAACTCTGGACATAAACGAGATGGCTGGATGCTCCGCATCTTCGTCGGCTTAACCGGCGGGGCGTTTGACCACCTTGACGTTACTTTTTTGGTGGTCCTGCAGGGGAAGGCGCTCTCTGACCCTCGGCCCCACTCGAAACGACCTGGAACCGGCGACACATCGCTTCCCCCGTCCCCCGACCCCCCCCCCGCAACACCCGGCTCGCCTCCGCGGGGGATGCGTTCATACCCGCCTCCGCGCAGCGCCCTTCAGAGGGGAGATTCGCGCCGTGGAACAAGCGGCCCCCCCGCGCGCGAGGTCGCAGACGGCGAGCTGGGAGTCCTGCTCTGCGGCTAGCATCGGCGTGGGCCTGCGCGCGCAGGCGTTTCACAGTCAGGGGGCAGCTAAGCCGCGATCGAGGCAGCAGGTCGCGACATGCGCAGTGGCGCAACTGTGGCATTCCAGAGAGAGAGAGAGAGAGAGAGAGAGAGAGAGAGAGAGAGAGAGAGCGTCTCGCTTCGCAACTGGAGGCGCATCGCTGCGCGACATCGACGTTGGGTGGGAGGGGGCGGCCCGAGGCGACGGCTTCGGCGGCGCCCTCTCGAAGCGCTGAAGATTGGATCGTCGCTCCGCGTTTGGCGTGGATCTTCATCTGCGGGCGGCGAAGCTACGCTGATGGGCGCGACGCTCTGGCGAAGCAGGGTCTGCCCAGCAAGAGCCCGGCAATGCCCGGGAGCGCTTGCGAGCCGCTCGGGGGTGGCCACGGAGCGCCAAGGAATGTCTTGGAGCTTCTGCCAGCTCACAGGAGCGCCCTGCTGTGCTCAAGGCCTCCCTTGGGAGCCGCTTGTGCCCAAGCAGAGCCCGGGAACGCCTGCGAGTGTTCAGAAGCGCCCCGGAGCGCCTCGGAGATCCTGGGAGTGGTGGGAGCACCTGGGGGGACTCTGGGAGACGCGCCGGAGCTCCCGCGATGCGCCAGGGAGAGCCTGTGCCCGTGTGCGCTCGGGAGTGATGGGGCCGCTTCGGAGCGCCCGGGGAGGGCCCCCGGGAGCGCATATGGAAGTGCGCGGTCTGCGGTGACCGGGGACCGCCTGGGAGCTCCCCGGGCGAGCCTGGGCGCTCTCGGAAGCGACGGAGCGGCTGGGAGCGCCCGTGAACCTCTGGGAAAGTCTCGGGGGGGCCTGGGCGCGCCGGGAGCGCCTGGGGGCGCCCAGATCGCCGGAGCGCGCCTGGGCCCGCCACGCGGTCACGCGCCACGCCCAGCTGAGGGGCTCGTGCGAATCTGCAATGATCACGCCATGCTTCTCGCAGCACTGGCGCCCGGATCCACTTGCGCACTCCGGCGGCGCGCAGTCATGTCTGGGCTCTGCCTGTGACTCTCTGGACCCATGGATGTTGTACCTTTCCCTGGGCCTGCGTGCATCCAAGGAACCACTGGATCAATTGACTTTGAGCGGGACGTCAGGAAACAACATGAACTATCCAATCCGCGGCGTCCACGCTTATGTTCCGTACAGCAAAAAGCTGCAGACGGACAAGCCGAGCAGGCGTAATCGCTGTCTTCTCCACGCATCGCGGTTGAAGAAAAAGTAGCTTCGATGCCCTAGGCATCCGTCATCCTATGGCAAAGCCACTCGACCATAAGATGAAGTGTATGAGGATGCCGACTGCAGGACTGACCGTGCACGTAGGAAGACGCTGAGGATGAGGAATACGATGAGAAGGCGGCAGCGTAGGCGGGAGTAGGCATGGGGGAGCGGACGCGGAACGGGGGAGGAAGGAGGAGCAGGAGGGCGACGACGAGGACGGCGAGATGGAGGAGCTGGGCAGGAAGTGGGAGACGGCCCCTCCAACTACTCCTAAGTCGGGAGTGTCTCTCTGCAGGAGGAATACTCGAAGATAGTCAAAACATAGTCAGAGGACGATGTTGTTACTACGTTTGAAGATAATGTTGAATGTCTTTCAATTGTCGCCCGAAATCTCCCTGCAGGAGGATACGCCCGACCTAAAAAACTACTCCTGCCACGCATCGACCTGATCAATCTTGAGAGCCTCGTCCAGCCCCCGAGGGCGAGCGAAACCCCGCCCGCTCTCGAATGAAGGCCCATGCGGGGCAGAAAGCGGTGCGCGCAAGGATCTGCTTTAGAACGTGGGGAAAACCAAAATATACAGATACCGCTGCTTCCCAAACATTTCCTGGGGTTCCTTCTGACCAGAATTTCGAAGCGCATCCAGCGGCAGCGACGAGGGCCCCCCAGGAGGCCCACAGAGGCGAAAGCCAGGCACTGGTGGCGGTATCGGTACCTTTTCCTTCTCAGAGAACCTTGAAGGGGCCCAGGGACACGTAAATCAATTGGCATCCTCCCAGGACTCACCATATATTTTAACATATGTTCTGGATTGTTCGTCTGCCCCTCCACTCCCCATCTATTCTTCGGAATCGACGCTCCTTAGTGCCTGTGCCAATTTTTCCCTTCTGGAGTCCTACAGAGAAGATGGGCAACCATCTGCAGACTGCACACGCGAAGACTCGGGACGATCGAAATGGGCACGGAAACCATGGGCACAAAGTCCAACAGCAATTCTTGTGCATTCCGAACAGGGTCCGCTGTCGCCATCGCCGCGGTCGTTGCTCATTTGAGACGGAGGGCCGCCTTCGGGGATGGACAGTCCTCCCTTTAGTAAAACGTGGTTTAGTGAAACCGAGCTCGGGCCCAAACCTGGCGGGCGCAAGCCTGGAAAACAGCGGCCGCGAGAACCGACAACGGAGAATTCACTACGCAATCGACGTGTCAGGGTGGGGGCTCTGTCCACCCCCGACGCCTATCCCTGGTGTCCGTTCCATGGGAGCCTGCGTGGCCCCCTGTACTGTCCAATTTGGGCCTGATTTGGACCAGATTTGGAACAAATTTGGACCGGATTTGGACCAGACTTGGACTGGACTCGTGGGGGCTAGGAGAACGAGGAGGGGGAGGGGAACGGGAGGGGAGAGGAGGCGCAGAAGGATGGGCCAAATGCGGTCCCCACGCTGTCCACATGCAGGCAAAGCTGATTTCAATGTCGCCGCCCAAGGCTCCCATGAACAGACATCGAACCTATCCAGTAGCTGCCGCTGATGGTTTCGTGCCCCGTTTTTCCGCACCCCCGTTTCGGGCGCCCCAGGAGATCCACAGCGGGCCCCGGCCCGCGGCCTCTCCCGGGCGGCCCCATGGCGGCGGGAAGCCGCGCCCGCGAGGAGCTCGGCAGCTGGTGCGAGGCACCACGTCGGGGGGGGGGCTGAAGGTGCCCCCAGCCCACGGTGCCCCCCGGCTTTTTCGCTCAGGTGTGGACCCCCCAAGGGGGCAAACATACGCCGGCACGGATGGCCAAGGCTCCCGGCATGCTTCCACAGTGCCCGGATTTTTTCCTCGAGGGCCCTCCGGGCCTCGCGAGGGGTGCTCTCGAGGCAGTGGGAGCCTCCCTGGAAATCCTGGGGGGGGGCACCTCGGGCTAGGGGAACTTCTGACAGCGCCTGACCACAGAGTGGAGGCCCCGGCCCGGGAGGAGCGTGGGCCCGCCGTAGTCGAGGGGTCGCCGCAGCAAGCGCGCTACCACGAGGAACGCTGAACAGGGAACGGCGCGGCTCTGCTGGCCACGGCGAGCCTGCGCCACGACGGGGGCTCGCCCCCCCAAAAACAGCAGGGCCGAGCCGTCAATCCGAGCCCGTGACAAACGGCAAACTCAGGTCCACTAAACGGGTCCTTTGATGAGCCAGGACTTTGGCGCGCCCGAGTTAACTGCAGCCGCAGGTGGACACATCATCCACCCTTCTCTTTCCCCAGGATGAACTGTGAAAGTCTTGGTTAGCAATGCCCTGGTTCGGGGGGCCCTGACAAACTACTGACACCTGTACACCAGATCAGCACCAGGGTCGTTGTGCTGCGTTAGGGGGTATCCCCTGAATCTGGAGAGGCGTGGGAGAAGGGGGGTAGGGCAGCGTGGCAAAGGGAGGTGGGAAAGCCAGATGCGCTTGGGCCACATCTGATGTCCTGCTTATCCCACCCTGCGCTGACGTTTTCTCGATCTGCCGACGCGTGCCATAGCGGACACGGAGTTCCCAAAGAGATCCCATCGTGTCATGCGCAACAGAAAAAGCGGAACTGCGTACACTGGAGGAGGAGAAGGTGGCGGCAGAGCAGGAGGATGAGCAGGAGGAAGAGAAAGGAGGATGAGGAAGGAGGACGAGGAGAAACGGCAGCAGTGGGAGCCAGAGTGGGAGAAGCGGCAGTGGGCGGCAGTGGTATGCGTGCGAAACACCACGCTGCGGGCCGCCGAGCCCGGCGCCTCTGCTGCTCGCTGCCGGGCGCCACGCAGGCGACCCCGGGCTGGAGGCTGGACGACTGGTTCCGCGTCGGGTCGAGCCTCCTGCCAGGCAGGTCCTCGAGCGGAGCGGAGGGCGGGGAGGCTGGGAGGGGGGAGGGGGGGGGCTTCCTCCTCCAGCTCCTCCGCCTTCTGGTCATCCTCGCTGTGCTTCTTCTCCTCCTCTTCCACCTCCTCTTCGTCCTCACCCACACCTCATCCACACCTCTTCCACCTCCTTCGCCTACTTTTCCACCTCCATCTCGTCCACCTTCTGTTCTTCCTCCCCCTCGTCCTACCCGTCCCCCCCCTCGTCCTCCTCTCGCCGACCCGCTAAGTCAGGCCTCCTCGTCTCTTCTTCCTCCTCTCGCTTCTCCTCATCCTCCTCCTCCAGCACTCCTCCCTCCTCTCTTCATCCATCCACTCTTGTTCCTGCAACATATGCAATGATCCTGCGGCCCCTGCTCCTCCTGCTCCTCCATCAAAGCAGCATGGAAATTCAGCGAAAAAGGCGAACAACCCCGGGTGCAAGAGAGCTGGCTCCTTCTCCGGAGCAGTCATGTGATCCAGGGGTCCCGTTGCGGGAATCAGGCCCGCCTGCCAAGCCGCGAGGGGGGGCACAAGATGTCGGGAGGGAAGAAATCAAAGGGGAGGTGGGAGGGGCAGAGGGAGAACTGTGGGAGGGGTGGAAGGGATGCGTGCGGAGGGGACGAGGGAGAGAGGCGGAGGAGGACAAGGAGGAGGAGGAGGAGGAGGAGGAGGAGGAGAAGGAGGAGGAGGAGGAGGAGGAGGAGGGGAGGAGGAGGGGAGGAGGAGGAGGAGGAGGAGGAGGAGAGGAAAGAAAAGGAGGAGGAGGAGGAGGAGGAGGAGGAGGAGGAGGAGGAGGAGGAGGAGGAGGAGGAGGAGGAGGAGGAGGAGGAGAGGAGGAAGGAGGAGGAGGAGGAGGAGGAGGAGGAGGAGGAGGAGGAGGAGGAGGAGGAGAGGAAAAGGAGGAGGAGGAGGAGAGAGGAGGAGGAGGAGGAGGAGGAGGAGGAGGAGGAGGAGGAGGAGAGGAGGAGGAGGAGGAGGAGGAGGGGGAGGAGGAGGAGGAGGAGGAGGGGAGGAGGAGGAGAGAGGAGGAGGAGGAGGAGGAGGAGGAGGAGGAGGAGGAGGAGGAGGAGGAGGAGGAGGAGGTGAATAAGGAGGATAATGGAAGAGGTAGGCCCGCATGTCCATCCCGAGGAGGCAGGAGGATGCGGGGGAGACGGAGACATGCATGGGCTCGGGGCCGCGAGCCACTCGAGGCGGACGAGGAAGACTCAGAGTTGCCCAGACTTCCCTGGTGACCCGCGGAGGACGAGGAGGAGCAGGGAGACGACTCCTCCTTCCCCTGTCAGATCCGGGCGCGGGGGCTCTGGAGATCGCGGCACCGGCGCTCGCGCGTGAACTTCGCCCCAGCCCCCGATGGCCCGTGGGAGCGCCAAGGCTCATAGGTGAGTTGCGCACCGCCCCTGAACCTGTCGCCAGGTCGTTGGAGGCCTGGGGAGCGAGGGGGGGGGAGTGAGAAGGAGAAGGCCTTCTGAGAAGGTTCGGAAGTCCCTCGGCCTTCCGAGAAGTTTTCCGAGCCGCCCCCCCGAAGGCAGAAACAGAAACACCTCTCAGAAGGCGCGAGGGCTTCCAGAGAAGCCCCGCGGCCTTCTGAGAAGGCCTTCGCCTCCTCGCTTCCCCCCCCTCGCTCGCCGCAGAATGGGAGGCCCGGGGAGCAGGAGGGGGGGGGGAGGCGTGGGGAGAAGCCGGGGGCTGGGCCGCCCTGTTGCCCCCACGCGCTGCCCCCCGCGGCCGCCCGGAGTCGTCCAATCCCGCCTCCGCGGGAGGAGGCGCGCCCGCCCCGCGCAGCTCCCAAGGGATCCCGTCACAAAGGCTCCCCCCCTCCTTGCTCCCTGCCCCATGCACCCGCCCCCCCGATTCGTCCTCCTGGTCCTCCCTCCCCCTCATCTCCGTCTTACCCCGCCTCCCGCTCTCTCAATGTTCTCTGTGGTCTGAGTCGTGCTGCATGTGCTGATGCTGCCTTTCCTCCTTCCCAATTCTCCTGCCCGTCCACATCATGCCCCTCCCCTTCCTGCTCCTGCCCCGTCCCCTTGCGTCGTCATCGGGCTGCAAGCCACATCTGTCACTTCTACCCGCTGGGAAAAGCAACACCTCGTGCAACCTGTGTGCAGCTGTGACGGTGAACAAGAGAAGTGTGGCCACTACTACCGAGATTCGGTGTTCATACATATGCGGTCGGTCATGCGGTTGCTCTGGCGTTTTCACTCGGGCAGCTGAAGGCTAAGGTTGGGAGGCTGCCAAAACAATGCCATGACAGCTAATACAACGCAAGCCCTCCCCGAGCGTGACGCTCAGGGATGGCCACCCTCCTAATTTCTTACGACGTCAAGTGGGAATCCTTCGCGAACGTTTGAAACGCTGATGCCGCACTTCTCTCCGCGAAAATGCGTCCGTCCTCTTCGCACTGCCTGCAAGTCCGCAAGGAGCATGATGGGGAGAGAAGAGGGAAACAAAGAGAGAGAGAGAGAGAGAGAATGCTGTCCCAGCTTGGAGGGTAATAAGGGTACGCGAATCGAACGCCACACCATGAGTCCAAGTGTCGATGGCAACGCGAGAACACACACACACACACGGAGGCCAGGAAAACAAAACACCAGAAAGCGAGGAGCGGCGATCGAATCTTCACGCAGATGGGGCCCCGGAGAGGGGCCGAGGACAGGGCTGTTCTTCGGCGCATCCCTCGCTCGAGCTTGCTCGGGGTGCACGCGCGCACAAGGCGCCCGCGGCCACCCGTGCCGGGGCCGCTGAGAGGTAACGGGCAATGTGTCGGCGATGCATCGGTGACGCAACGGCGATGCATCGGTGACGTCGGCGTGGGCGCGGAAGAAATCAGGCTCCACATCGAGCCGCATCGCCAGTGTCTTGGCGACGCGGCGCGATGCAGCGCCCCCGACCAACTCTGACACCATCTGGAAGGCCCAGATCCTGACAAAAGGCGCTAGCTATCCGCCCCGTGCCGCTGGCTCCTCGCAATCGCAGCCCCTCCAGGAGTTGGATTCCCGAATTATCCGGGATAACTGCGGCCTGGGGTAACACAGCACTCTGGTTGGGGCCGCCGAGGCGCGAATCTGTAGCTACCTTTGATTGCCCCCAGCCCCGATGATTCGGGAAGGCTAGGCGCTGAAATTAGCCGCGATCTAACTTCGGGTTGGGCTCACGAGGCGCGAATCTGCAGCTACCCCTGACTGCCCCCAGCCCCGATGATTCAGGGCTCTGATGAGGGACCCTGGCATTCTGGTGGAAGCCCTGACCGCCGCGAGAAAGCAGCCGAGACCCCCCCCGCCTGCACTTCGAGGCACGCGCCTGGGTGTCGGCCCCCGCTCGTCGAAGCCGCCGGTCAAGCGGCGAAGGAAGTGGGCAACAAGGAGACCCCCCCCCGGGATGTTGGCATGGACTTGCTTGACGGGCAGACCGGGCGGCATGCGCAGTCGCCGACGCTCTGCGCGGAGCCCTCGTCGTGCACCTTGGACAGTTGCGCGATGCGGCGTGCAGCCAACCCCTGCCACGTCCGCCACTCCGCCTGCGCGGGCGCGGGACAAGGAGCCAGACACGGTCGAAACCCTTGTTCCAGATGACGCCCGTGCGCCTGTCTCCAGCAAGGAGTCTCTAATCCAGATCGCACAGCTGGAAGGAAAGCTCGCCAAGGCGGTCCAGCGCGAGCTTGTCCGCTTTCAGCTCCCGCCACTTCAAGAAGAACGACTGGTCGCCATAAATCAATGTGTAATCCACGTTCACGTGATACCACTGCAGCATGGTACCACGCTCGTCCACCAGGCCCACGAAGAAACTGGAGCTTAGAATCTTCACCACCGATGGCTCCGCGCAAGAGCGGAGAAACTCCCGTACCGCGTCGGACCCCGTCGTAGAGCTCCCGGCACCCGCCCTCGGGGTCGCGCTTGGCAGCGATGTCCAGGGCCCCGAGGAAACACGCGCCGCCTTGCTGCAACCCTGCTCCCCGCACAGGATCTCCGCTGCGGACGCAATTTTGGGGCCGCTTGCGCTGACGATCCGCCGGCACGCACTCATGAAGTCGCCTGGGGAGCACTCTCCGCAGAGAAAGTCCTTCCACTCGAAAGAGAGACACCGATGCAAAACCGGTGGGGCTTGCTTTGCCGCTCCCTGCTCCTCCTCAGGCCCCACCACGTCGGGTCATGAACTGTTGCGCAGCGTGTCGCGGCGGCGGGCCTGGCGACGCGTTCTTGTTGTCAGGCAGCTCGCGCGTCGCTGCGCTCCGCGGGGCGGGAGGCTCGGGACCTTGATGCCAAGGGGGCAGGGGAAAAGGATAGCATGTCGGGCCCAAGCAGGGGGGACCAGAGCCGGCAGAGCGAAACGCTACCCAGCAGTGCCCGACCGCAATCTCGCAGAAGCTCATCCGAAACCTTGAAGTTGGTCCTTCCAGTCGAAGAAGACGACGAGGTGGTCCTTGTGGGACTTGCTTTGCCGCTCGCTGCCCTCGTCGATCCCACCGCACAATCTCGCAGAAGCTCATCCGTAGCCTTGAGTGTGGCCCACTCCTCACCGAGACCTGCGCCGACCCCTGGCGCACCAGAGCCGGCAGCGAAGGAAGGGTCTGGAGATCCCGACAGTGACCTCCTCTCTGCCTCGGCCGCGCTGAAAATAAGGTCGCGCACGACCGCGTCAGCTGTCCCCTCGCAGCGAAGCGCGCAATGACATTCAGCTACACGCGATAGGACCCGTAGGCAAGAACGGCATTTGGTGCGCGGCGTCGGGAAGCCGCGGGGGGGGCCCAACTCCAGACGCGCCAGCCAGTGCTTGGTGGACCCTTGTGGGCCCGCAACAAAGGTCACTCGGGCGAATGGTCCTTCTTGCGCGCAGCCGAGACATCGGGAGGCCGGCGTCGTCTTGGTCCTGCCCGAGCTGCCACAGCCCTGCGCCGCCCGCGGAGGACAGCAGCGCGCTGGCCAGGAGGCCGCCAGCGAACCGGAGCCAGGATCGCGGCTGCCGCGCCGAAATCTCGATCACATGGGGTATCGGGATCCGGGATCGGCATCGGCGGTTCCGCCCCCCCCCCCCACATAAGATGTTCGGCGCGCGCGTCGTGCCCGGCCTTCTCAGCATGGCGGCCGGGCCCCGACTGCAATGCAGCTCGAACAGCGGCTCCAGGAGCTTGACTGCTGAAGGCCTCAGCGGCGTCGCGGCCCAGTCCCAGCAGCGAATCTGCTGGTGGCACAGCGCCAGCCGAGCTGCTGCGCGCAAGCCCTGGACCACTATGGCTTGGTCCTGCCAGCGCGGCTGCTGGGGGGCACGGCCCTAGCAGCGCGGCCGCCGGAGATTCCAGCAACCAACCGGGCGGCTAAGACCAGTGCAGCAAGGAGGCACGGTCCAACAATCCAGTTGCTGGGTGCTCCATCCGCGACGCGGCAGTGCCACCGCAGTATTGCTGCTGGAGGGGTCGCATCATCAGCGGGGTGCTTGGCGAAGAGTGGCTGGATCTAATTTCACGTCCTTGGAAACGTTTTGTACTAAGCGAACCCAGGGGGCGCGCGCGAGGACAGCTCGGGCTTACCGCCGAAGCAGGCGCCCTCACGTATCTTGCAGCTGCTGCACCATAGAGGAGCCGCAGCTGAACCAGGGCAGGGCTTGCAACTGGGCACGCAGCCCTTGTAGCACCAATCGCACTTCAGCTTGTCATTGCCTCCGACTCCAGGTGCACATAAGCCCTACGGCCAGGTCGCCATGACTCCGTCAAGAGGCGAGGAGAAGGACAATAAGGAGGTTGAAGAGGAGGGAGAGGATGGGGGCGAGGGGGACGGGCGGAGCGTGGGCCGTGAGCCAGAGCCTCTATGGCACGTGCGCCGCTGAGCATCTGGGTGCGGACCGCGCGCGTGTGTGCGCGCGGACCCCCGACGTCATGAACGTGAAACCCTGGAGGTCGCGACCCACTCCCCGGGACCGGCGCTTCGTCCTGAGTCGTTCCTGTGACAGCCCGAGGGCCTGGCGAGGGCCCCCCGAGGCCACAGTACCGAGAAGTCCTCCGTCGCGAATTTCTGCCACGACGCCGGGGGCGTGCCCCCCTCGAGGCGTGGACGACAGGACACAACGATGGGAGCCGGCACCCGCTCCCTCCTGCAGGTTCCCCGCGGGCGCCCGGCGGCTCCCGGACGAGGGCCGCGAGCTCGGCCTGCCGCTCCGCGGGCCGCCGTGCCCCCCAAGCGAGGCAAGGGGGAAGACGGCTGCCCCGCCCCCTGCTTATCCAACTCTTCCTCTCGACAGTCCTCAGTTAACGCGCGTCAGCGCCAAGGTGTGCTTGCCAGAGCCCTTCGATTCGGAGCAGGCGGTGCAGTGAGGGCCGACAAGAGGCTGGCTGCTATCCAGTGAGCTGCACGGCGGGAATACACATGTTTCTAACACACGTCCTGAGGGCTGAGGATAATCGATCCTCCTCCTACCCCACCTCCTGCTCCTCCTGCACCTCCTCCTCCTCCTCCTCCTGCGAGTTGGTGGCATCCCGTGGCGATCCCCCTCAAGATACCGCGGGGGACGCTGCGATTGAGTCGGGGGGAGGGCGTTGAGGACCTGGACTTGCAGAACGCTCTCGGTCGCTTTCAGCACCTCCGTCGATCTTCCCCGCGGCTCTGGCAGGGCCGCAATTTGGATCATCGAATCGGAAGTTGTTCTTATGCAGCTTCGGTTGGTGGTAGTATCTCTTCAGCAAACAAAGAAGAACCTGGGCCACTCACCGACGTCACCGGATGCAAGCATACCATCAACAATTTCTGCTCC
The DNA here is from genome assembly GCA_963575745.1 of Prorocentrum cordatum. Lineage (NCBI taxonomy): Eukaryota > Dinophyceae > Prorocentrales > Prorocentraceae > Prorocentrum > Prorocentrum cordatum. Next base: position 248,121 of record CAUYUJ010017216.1, read on the forward strand.
TTCACCGCCAGGAGGCTCCTGGAGCCAACAACCACATGATCCAAGCCAACAGCCAAATAATTCAGGAGTAATGTCCTGTCGCCGCCTTGCCGATTTCCCTCTGGATCCCCAGCTGCCTCAATTGTGGTCCCACTCGGGTCGTGCCCATCGCCCTCCTCTTTGAGAGCAGCCAGCCTAACAAGATCCTCGGGGTCGCACACTGCGGTCTCGAGCACCTCCCTTGTGCGGCGCCTGTTGACGTCCAGCACAGTAGTCTGCTCACAAGTCGGCTGGCCCGCCGCCCTGCTCGTCTCGCTCCGCGTCGCGAACTGCGCCGCCGCCCCCCCTCTCCCTCCCCTTTCGGCACTTTCCGCCTCCCGCTCCCGCCCTCTTCCGCCCACTCCTCCTCCCGAGCGAAGAGGCTCAATCAATCCTCTGCCCCCTCTTCCACCTCGACCTCCTCCTCCATCCCCCCACCCCCCCTCCCCCCCTCCATCCCCCTCCTCCCTTCCCACTCCCTCCCGCTCCCGCCCGTCCCTTCGCCCAGCTCGCTTCTCCCCCACTCGCCCGACATCACGACGGCGTGAACAAAGCCACCACGAAGGTCAGACTCGACGCCCTGAGGTCAGGCTCGCCGCCGCTCTCCAGGGGAAGACAAACCTGCAAACAGATGCGCTCCTGGGATCTGCGCGGACCTCTTGGATCGGCGCTTGGCCACCCTCTCCCTGGCAGCGCCGCAGGCGCCGCCAGAGGGGGCCTGGCGCCGCTGCAGGATATCCGCGCGGAGCTCCGAAAGTTTACGCTTACGCACCGCTGCCTCTACGGTCATGCTTGCTGCCCGTCGGCCGCGCGGACTCGAGGAGCTCCGGCGCTCGATGACTTTCTGCTGCTGCTCTCATCTTGGAGGCGGCCGGGGGGTCTGAACTGGATGGGCCCCCAGAGAATCGGTCAAGAAGAGAGGATGAGGACAAATCAGCTCAAAATCAATCTCCAGGCACCAGATTGACCCCCAGTCCGATGCCGACCTGCACCAGACTAGTGCAATGTCGCACCCCGGATCCATTCTGAACGTCCTGGGGCCCGAAAAACAGCCCCTGAAGGCCGAAAATGGTAGAAAACCTTCTCGAACTCGGAGCCTCGAACCTCGCCCCCCCTTCCTGCTCGCCAGAACCAGTGCTGGGCCACCACAGGGCCCCGGCCGTGTCCGAGTGCTGCTGCGGCCGCCCTCCTCTCATCCTTCCTCCTCCGCGGCTGCCCTCCTCTCGCCCTCCTTGGCGCAAGTCTGCCAAAGGGCAACCCGTCGAGGCCTGCCCACGCAGAGCGAGCGCCCGCGCTGCGAGCAAACTGCAGGTGCTAATTACTGCCGGGCGTTGGCAGAACTGGGTTTAGTGGGACCTGGTTTACTGATGTGTAGTGGGGGACGCCCCCCCGGCCCCGTTCCACTAACCGGAACTTCCGTCACCCGAAAAAAACAGCTACGGCAGACCTGGGTTAGTGATTCTGGCCAATTTAAAAGCTCCAGGGCCATACTACTAACCGGACCCCTTACCTGGGGTCCTGGCTGTACCCAATACTGCCCTCTCTCATGTGGACGCCCGACATGGGTACGGCACAAAGGGGTGCGATGCGGAACAACACATGCTTCCCCAGACCGACAGCTGCCGCTGTTGGCCAGGCGGCCGTCCGTCTCGAAAGGACAACATCAATGGTGAGGCCGACAGCGAGTCCTGCTCTAAATGGGCAGGGACTGCACTTAGTCTTCGTACCCACGTCGTTCGTTCCGATCCCCGGCCCCGCCGCGAGCCGCCAGTCTCGCCGGTGATGGGGTTGTACGCGCCCTCCTCGCCGGCGCCCCGAGCGCGGCGCACCACCCTGGACGTGCTGGCTCCGCCGCCCCCCTC